>QKQZ01029357.1:1085-18051 GCA_003595255.1 Solenopsis fugax | reverse complement strand
AGCGTTCGAAGCTTCATATAGGGTCTCTCTGACCCACTTACGTGTTTAAGGGTTAATATAATAACACAAGGCTCCGTGGTTTTTTTGTTTGAAGAAAATTTATCATTTCCTATATATTTTTGTGCGCTGAACACGAATCCGGCAAGCAAATTGCTCCATCACGTCAAGTTTTTGAGAAAAGTATANTCCATCACGTCAAGTTTTTGAGAAAAGTATAGTTAAAGATGTCAAAAACGACGTTTTTTGACATATTCGTGATTTTTTTGCTAGCAAAGTAAATTTTTTTTCCGCTAACGCCATCTTAAAGTATCAACTTTTACCTTTGAAATAGATTTTTTTAACGCCATACGTTTTTTTTTTACCGACTTAATCTCTGTGTAGTGTATAATCACATCATGACCAATATTTTACTGGCCGACGTGGTTTCCGTTGTTTGAATAAAAGTCACCATTTTTCATGTATTTTTGCGCGCTGAACACGAATCTGGTAAACAAATTGCTCTATCACGTCAGATTTTTAAGAAAAATGAGGTTAAATATGTTGGTCGTGACATACGTGACTACACAGAGATTAAGTCGTTAAAAGAAAAACGTATAGCGTTAGAAAAAATCTATTTTAAAGGTAAAAGTTGACACTTTAAGATGGCGTAAGCAGAAGTAGAAAAAAAATTTACTTTGCTAGCAAAAAAATCACGAATATATCAAAAAACGTCGTTTTTGACACCTTTAACCACACTTTTCTCAAAAACCTGACGTGATGGAGCAATTTACTTGCCGGATTCGTGTTCAGCACGCAAAAGTACATAGGAAATGATAAATTTTATTCAAACAACAGAAAAGAAGTCTAAAAACGGAGCCCTGTGTAATTAATTAGAATACTAAATTAGTTTCAATAATTAATTCTGTGTTAGTCGATGGGCTGGTAGGACACATCAATGGTTCGAACAATTGTGGAAAGCCGGATTATCGTCGGAAACGGGTGTTTGCTTGATGCCTGTAACTCGTGTTACTAGCGATTACAAGGACGATGTAGAACCAGAATGGACGAAACTCGTCTACGGCTTCCAAAAAATAAGTAACGAAAGATTACAACGCTTGAATGAAGAACACAAGTCCAATTACAAGTACGTTTTCAACATTATATCTTAAAATTAAATTATCACATAATTTAAAATTAAATTGCGATTATTACAAACAGAAAATTTAAGCAAATCTTATTCTTATATTAATTATCGCTTACTATTACTATTTTTTTTTTACTTTTTCGTTCACCAAGCTTTGAAGTTAACGATTTTCAGACAAGGTTGGCATTTTATAACTTACACCGCCGAACCGGCTATGCTTCTGCCATGGCTCATGAAAAAGTTTGCTGCTTTGGGCGGAAAAGTGGAAAGAAGAAACATTAAAACGTTGCACCAATTAGCCGAAGAAGGATATGATTTAATAATAAACTGCAGCGGTCTTGGCGCACGAGAACTCGTCCCGGATAAAACGGTGACGCCTATCAGAGGTCAGGTGTACAGGGTAATTGACTCTTTAATTTACATTGCATATATCCCTTTTTTCAAACAAATTCAAATTATCATTTACTAAAGAGTAGTAGTAATTTGTTCGTACGTATATTCAATGTGTGTAAAAGTAAAAATATTTTAAAGTTAATTTAATGTCAGTCTTTCCCAATCTTGAAAATGGAAATCACTTTGTCTCTTCCTTCTTTGTCAATGTGTCTGATATTTTTCTTAAAATATTTCCTTATCAAGTTTAAAGAAGAGGATTAATTTAAAAATGTTTATTTAAGGTGAAAGCATCTTGGGCAATGCATTGTTTTATGGTGGACAATGATGACGCCTGCAATTACATCATCCCTAAGTATACAACATTAACAATGTATATTTTGATAGTGACGTTCATTCCTCTGTAATATTTGTTCACAGTTTCGATAGCGTTGTAATAGGCGGCACTCATCAAGAAGACGACTTCGATTGTTCCGTACGAGAGGAAGACTCGAAACATATTTACAATGGATGCTGCAACGTAATGCCGTCTCTAAAGGTCCCTAAAATACTTCGTGTAAATTTAATAATAAAAGACTAGTGTTTGCAAAAATGATTCGCGCTTGCAATTTCTGTCGCAGGCGGGTGAAATAATGCGCGCGTGGGTGGGCCTTCGACCAGGACGACCACGAGTTCGTTTAGAGTGCGAGTGCCTCAGTTCACCCATGGGAAAAGAGTTCAAGGTAAATTGCCGCGAGAGATATTATATATGGCGAGAGCACAATACTAAGCTCTGAACTTTAACATCAGTCGAGCGTCGCTGAACTTTACGGTCATTTCCTATAACGCTTGTTTCGTGCTTTATATTTCAGGTGATACACAATTACGGCCACGGCGGAAGTGGCGTGACGCTGAGCTGGGGGTGCGCCGTGGACGTCGTGGAGATGATAAGGAACTTGAAAGTGCCCGAATTAAACTCGAAACTGTAACTTCAGGGACAGAATAAACTTTTTATCCTTCGTACATTTTTACCCGCATCGTTGCGGGACGTTTAACCTTGCTCGATCCTTTTCTTTTAAATCACCTGAAGGATTGTGTGTCGTTAAAAATATTATTCTTATTATTTTACTTATTTCCTGATGTAGCAATCTAGATTTAAATTAAATCTAAAGTGCTCCCCCGTCGCGCAAAAGTGGTGTTAACGTCAAGGACTTCCGCGGTTTCTCTCGATTCGCGTATCCATCCTATATCTATTTGACACTTGATCGATACTTTTGCAATTCTTACCTTAGACCTGGCTGTTTCGCATAACAACGGCAAAAAGTCGAGAAAGATAATTAAACGTCAAGAAAGCGAACGTAAGTGCGCCGAGGGTTCAATCTGCGCGAGGGGCGCACCAACCTATTTAAAGTTTCTCGTGTCGTGATCACTTCCGTAACTGTACAATTTCTAAATATGGTCGTCGGGCTGTAATTAAAGCACCAAACTAACTACCGAGATACCTTACATGTCGACCATGCCGCAGTAGTCGCGTAAAGCTAGACGTCGGTGACGCGTGTCTCTCCCAGTCGCAGTACGATCTATATCGGCCGCGCAGGTTTCCATTCGCGACAGCATTTAATTGTTGCCAAAATTAAACAGGATAATTCGACAGGTACGCTTATCAATATAATAATAGCTTCCATATAAACTTAATACGTTTAATAAATTTAATTGAAATTATTTTAAAGAAATTAAAGAAATATGTCGCTATATCTTTTTAATATTTAGCAATTATTATAATTATTTATGAAAACTAATGAAAAACATCTTAAAATTCAAATAAAAAATCCGAAAAGGTGTGACATTTATTTATGAAATCGAATATTTAAATATAAACCTAAACACTATCGAGACTTTTACGAAAAAAAAACGATACCTGAATTTTAAAAAGCTAAAAACAGAGATTTTGAAGATGGACGACAAGTGATGACAAGTTTGTTAAAACTTTTGTCGAAAAGCATGTCGATTTGATTTGAATTACCAAGAAGAAAATCTGATCAACAAGGTATCGATTAATATGATTTATCGCGCCTACGCGGCAAATGCAGATGCGAGAGGGATTAAGTTAGGATCGAATTCGACGCGGAATTGTCTGACAGGTGACAGCGCGATTAAAATAATCGAATAATGGAAAGCAGCAGCTGTCATGATCGTCGTAGAGTACAGCAATAAGCATCCGCTGGTGACATTGCGCGATTCTAAAAACGGTAATTCCAGAAACGGGAACGTGACAGACGGCGAAAGCGTCGGCGGGTCCGACACCAGCCTCGAGGAACAATCCTGCAAGACCGCATTTCAAAATCGGAAACACGTCAACCCCGACGACTCCTCGGACGTCTTACCGCTTGCAAACGACAGAATAGCTGTTGCCAAGCATGATTCCGAACAGCATCATTGGAAGATTACCACAAACAAAGACAATAACACAGGTACCCGAGATAACATTGAGACGGCAAATTCCAAAAGGAAATTACAAAATAATTGCTTTAATTTATTTTAATAACAAATCTGCGCGAAAGGAATATATAATTTATAATGGGAGATTTATATAGCAAAATCCATTAAAACTTTCATAGTTATGCGATCTGGACGTTACGAAATTTATTTTTTAAACTTGATATTGGTTCTACCAAAATGTCATATTTTCTGAAAGTCTTTAAATCTTCCAAGTTTTTCATATCCGAGCATTATTTTTACGATCCGTTAATAAAACTTCCCGAATAGACGCGTTACGCGAGGGAAGCGATTCGGAACGGCGCAAGGAGGACGTGGAAGATACGTCGAAGAACAGAAAGAAGAGAAAGCGAAGGTACTGCGAACTGCGCATCCCGTTTGGGAGTCTGAATTAATTGATTTATCGATTTAACACAAAAACAGATTTTTAACCATCTGTACGGCGAATTGCAAGTACGACGTGGTTAGACGCGTGGCCGCGCGATTCGGGATGCGGGAAGTTACGGAGGATAGCAGCTGGGATCTCTATTGGACCGATATAAGCATCAGCGTAGAACGTGCCAAGGATATGAAAAGGTACCAGAGGGTCAATCACTTTCCCGGGATGACGGAGATATGCAGGAAAGATCTGCTCGCTCGTAATCTCAACCGCATGCAGAAGCTGTTCCCGAAGGACTACAACTTTTTCCCGAAAACTTGGTGCTTTCCCGCGGAGTAAGCTCTACATCTTGATGATTTCTTTATAAAACTTTATTATTAGAACCGTTTTGTTAATAATATTTTCTCTTGTCTTTATTATTAACAAAAGTTAATTAAATATTAAGAAGTTAAATAATTAATTTTCTATTTCGCATTTGAAGAGTACCGAGATTAAATAACAGAGTATACAAATCATAGAATTTTACATAAAATATTATTTTCCGTAAAATGCTCATCTCTCGTGGATAAAATATTATTTGGTCAATAATTGTATGGTCATTTTATATATCTCTCGCTTTGAGTTTAATTGAAACTTGATATCCGGATGTAATTATATTTTTTAATAATAATAATAATTATAGGTTTACGAGATAAAATATCATATGGCAATTCTACGAATTGATCTCACGTATCAAAATAAAGAATGCGATTTATCGATCGAAAGCACCCTTATCTTTTTTACAAGAGCAAGACTACCACATGAACGAGTTATTCTGTTTCACTTCTCCGAACGATCGCTCTCGGGTTTCCGGGTCGTAAATTCCAAAGGTTCTTTATCGCCATTACGGCGATAAAAAATAATCAATATTTCCCGAAGTCGACGAGCGTGTAAACAGATCGGAAACTCTGGATTTCGGTTTCCAGTTACGGCGACGCGACGGCTTATGCCAAGACGCGGAGGTCAAGAACCTTCATTATCAAACCGGACACGGGCTGCCAAGGACGCGGCATTTATCTAACGAAACATTTAAAGGACATCAAACCGAGCGAACGTTTGATCTGTCAAGTGTATATCGCAAGGGTACGAAATATACATACATATATATTAATCTTTTCCCCGCAAGAAAAAAAAATCGCTGGAAGTTTGCAGAAACCGACCAACTCTCTTTCAAGAAAATCTTTCCTTTGCGCACGTTTCTCTTTCCTTTACACAGAGAGTGTGAATTGAAATTCGTCCGGATTTTTTCCGACGAAAAATATACGCAATTGTGTCAATAATAAAAAAATTTCACAGTTGCAGTGCAAAGCAAGTATAATGCATACAGTCCTTTTTCTTACTACGTCCTTAGCCCTTCTTAATAGATGGATACAAATTTGATCTACGTATTTACGCACTAATTACGTCATGCGACCCTCTCAGGATCTATGTGTACAACGAAGGACTCGCGAGGTAAGGCATGCAACATGCTTTTAAAAATAAATCTTGAGAAACTTAATATAATAATATATTACGAGATATACTCTATTTAATATTTCTTATATTATTAAGAAATACAAATATATTTATTTTTTCGAATATACTGGGAAGTACGAAATATTGAGTTTTCAGATTTGCAACGAGCAAGTACAAGGAGCCGAACAGTTACAACGTTTCCAACATGTACATGCACTTGACGAATTATTCCGTTAACAAGCACAGCCGAATGTACGTCACCGACGACGAGATTGGTAGCAAGAGGTTCGTACATATCGGATCTGTAGAATTGGCGATAAAAAACGCCAGTTAAATAAAGAATTCTTTATAGGAAAATATCAACGTTGAACAAATGGTTAAACGCGAGAAACGTCGATGTGGACGAATTGTGGGGCAAGATCGACGAAATTATAATTAAAACCGTGATCGCCACGTATCCCGTGTTGAAACATAATTACCACGCATGCTTCTCGATGCACAATAAGAATTGTGCGTGCTTCGAGTTATTGGGATTCGACATTTTGCTCGACTGGAAGCTCAAGCCGTACCTCCTCGAGGTAAGCCTTCGAAAGAGATTGGGAAATATGTAAAAGGATTATTATTAAATATAATCTACATTTAGTAAATCTATCAGGTAAATCACTCGCCAAGCTTTCACACAGATGCACAGATAGATAAAGACGTAAAAGAAGGATTGCTGATGGACACCTTCGATATACTAAATCTACAACTGTGCGACAAGAAGAAAATAATAGAGGAAGACAAGAAGCGTATCAGAGAGCGACTTCTTCAAGGTTTAAGTGGGAAGGATTTGAGGCAAGTCAAATATATCAGAGATCGTAATAATTTAGATAGATAATTGGTCTTTTTACTGCATCAATCTCGCAGTAACTAATTTCGATATCTCTAAGATTCATCATAAAAAGTATCATACAATTTTATATATATATATATATATATGTATATAGATATATTTACGATTAATGATAGAAATTAAATCCAAATTTTTAATTGGTATGCTAAAATGTTTATTAAGTTTCTTACTTTATAAAATATAATTTACCATAGAATTTAAAAAATTAAGTTTGTATAGTAAAAATCTGATAATAAATTGAAATGTTACAATGTGTAGTCAAATTAACGATACGGCAGCTTCGATGAAATCCGAGGGGAACGAGAACAATTATATGCAAAGGCAATTTCAGTGGGAAGACGATCACATAGGCAATTTTCGAAGAATTTATTCGTGCCTCGACGAGGATAAATATCAGCCTTTCTTTACGCAGAACGCTCTTTCCGTTTTCCAAGATACGGTAGCGTCAAGAGCGCGAGAAGAAGCATCGAGAATAGAGAGAGAAGGGAACGAGGTGAATTTTTCTTCAATTCGCGATTCAATACTCTGAAATCGATATAGACGAATTTAAAACAATTTTTCATATTAATGTTTAAATTATAAAAATTGTCAATATAATTTATATGAAAATGAAATGCAATACTTTTTCTGAATTTAAATTTATAACGCACATCACGAAGCTTTTATCAGAGTAATATTAATTCTTTATAATGTAAAATTTAAAGTATAGAAAGCAGGTAGCGTTAATTCATTATTGGATAATTAACTGCTTGTTAATTATCCAATAATGAATTTTAGCATTAATGAGCTTTAGCTTTAAAAAACACTGTTAATCACTTTACAAGATATTGCTAATTATAATTTTTTAATAAATTTAATAAATTACTACTAATCTTTTAATCGGTTTATTTCTGTGAATAATTTTATCTTATTTTTAGTTAAAAACGAAGGAGGAAGAACGCAAACGAGTAATCGGGAAATGCAGCGAGCCAAAGTTAGGCTCTGAAAGTTTAAACGTATCGAAGAAACCACAAGAGAAGAGCAAATCTGCAGGCATGCTAAGGAAAAACGTTAGTATACAAAAGTTAGATCATTCTATTTAATTAAATTGTTATCCATATAAAGAAATGTCTCATTAGCTCTCCCAGAAAAAAAAACTACCAGCAAAAATTAAAAGAGAATAATTACCTCCTATTAGAAAGTATGACGACTCGGTAGAAATTAAATGAGACGTTAAATGAGATGGAGACTTTCCTCTATCTCGGAAAAAGAGCAAGTATGTTATTATCGTCGCTTTTTTCGCAGATCAATAAACAAGATGCACAAGGATCTTCTATCCTGTACTCCTTCGAGCCTGAAATCATATCGGACTCTGAGGAGAGGGAACGAATAGTGGCCCTGGCGCAGAGGGATTTTCTCATCAAGAGCTACGGCATGCTCGAGCAGATATACGTGGCGATGAAGAGAAACGGCATGTTACGACCCGCCGACGAGAGAAAGTACGGATTGTATGGCAGGCTGGGATTACACGCGAACACGAACCACGGTACATGCTCCTCCTCGCACAAGCCCCATCATCTTCAAAACGGCCATCTGGACGCCATGCAACCAGCCGCGGACCAATACCCGCGATGTTCCCTGAGAGGGAATGAAGTAACTATATTTTCAATCGAGACACTGATTACTTTAGAAAATCACAAATCCCGATACAAATCAGATTTTGCTCGACAAGTTTTTACATTTAAAGAGACAGAGGCATATATTCTCTTCTTTCCCTTCATACATTTAAAGGAAAAAAAGAGAGAATCCATTTAATAATAAACATCCGATGAATATGCGATCTTTTTAGCACAAATCGGCGAACAATCAGCGTGAGTCCAAGAATTTAAACAGAAGTAAGCGTTAACTTTCAAAATTATGAGTAATAATTTGGAGATCGTCGCCTAGTTCTGTACGTTTAAAATCGTTCCTTGATTCAGACTTGTGGATAACATGCAACGAGGCGCTTGTTTATGTTCGTCCGAAAATACCGCAAAAACTGTGGACGGAGGAAATGAACTCTAATAGTCACATGGGACGCGTAACAAAAACACACGTCGCTAGAACATTATCGAATACTGTGCGGCTGCACACGCTCGAGAGAAGAGAATCTTCCCATTCGGCGAAATCTAAGTAAGCTGCACATTTACGTTTCTATCTCTGTATGATCTACTCTTCTTTTTATGATTATACAAATTAAAATATAATTACGCATTGAAATACACTTATTTATTACAATAAAATTTTATGTTAGAGTTGACGCCACTCAACACTGAGAACGAAATAGGCTGTGGTCTTATCTGTCTGGGATAAGAAAAAGCAAGAAAACATAATAAAAGAATTATTTTTTCGAAAGATATAAAAGCAGTCGATTAATATAAAATTGATAGAGAAAATTTCGACACTACTATAAAGACCTTGCGATGTCGTGCTATTGACATTACTGATATCGAGCACAAATGAAGATTAGTAATAATAAGATTCGTAATATTGAGAAATACAATTTCACATTAAATATATTACATATATTCCTACAAATTAATAATTGCTCAGCCGCGTTAGAAATGACTATTGATTAAGTAAATTCTTATTCCGGTGAGAGTACTAGCGAGTCGCGAAGAAATAAAATGAGCTTTATCCAACATCCGGGAATCCAATGAACCTCGGGACGCGTCTCGGTATGTGAGCGGATGCTGTTTCAAGGGAGAGAACAGTAATATATAAAAATCAACAATGTATCGACTTGTTATTTAAAGTGCCATATAAATATGTACAATAGATATATAAGTGAACATGTACACGTCACATAAGAGTGGGAATTAGGTACGCGCCGGGTGCGTGTATGTAAAATGGTCATACACATACGTAGATGCCAGTCTATAATATGTATAACAATTTTTATTGCTGATATATATTCTATATTCACATGATAAAAAATATTAAAAAATAATCTATGAACAATTTGTCGCGTGCTGGTTTTTGCCCCGTTCGTGATATTGCGTCCACGTCGTTTCGTCGCAGCGTTTCACCGTCGCTCTCTTCAGCTTCTCTCCTCCTGCATTTTTTTCCGTCTTCACAATCGTGTCGCAATCGGTAAACCGAGCTGTGGTGGACGCGTGTTTCAAGAGTGTTACGACATAATCGAGAATTCAAAGTTCTTTCAAAGTTTCAAAGTCGGAATAACAATAATTCGCAATTTTATACAAAATAATGCTATGTGTATGTGTATGTATGTATGTATGCGAGTGTGTTTTGTGGTGTGTATGTAAAAGCGGTGCGCCGAATTGGCAACAAGAATTATGCGTTGCTTCTTCTTAAATTTCTAAATCGCGGTCAGTCTTCCTAAGTTATCATTTTCCTTTTTCCATAAAACTGCGCCAAATGATAGCGACACTTCGCAGGACGCATGTAGGCGATGTAACATCGGCCCCGTCGACTGTAAACTGCGCTATATTACGTCATTGTAAGAACAAGAATTAGTGCGAAATACATCCAACACATTACGGTCGATGAATTTTTTTTAACGTGATATATATTATTTACATAAAATCACTGTATGCGACTGCGGCGAATATTTGCGCGTCTCTCTCACTTGATTCCCCACCATATTAAATCTTAGCTATAGAAAGGCTTATGTACATAAAGTCAATAGATATTTATACGATAGCCTATATTATATCGCTTATAAAAAGAAAAGACCGCAAAATGTGTATATTCATGCCAAATATTTCCATCTCCGTTAAAAAAAATCGTTTCATCATATGTTTCAACATATATACATACTTCCTGAAAATAAAGGTAACTGCGTTTAAAGAAAGTGCAATCAGACAAACAGTTGGACATATATAAAATGCATTTGTTTTGAACAGATTTTTACAAGAGGGGGTTAAGCTCTACCGTCGTGTAAACACATATTCAAAATCATCAACAACAAATCAAGAAAAAAATTATCACGCGACATGTATAGAGATGGATGCTCCGTGTCACGAATGGATGTGTGTCTTTTCCAATCGTCTTTAAAATTATATAAACACTTATGGTTTAATTCTGTGAAAAATAAACATTATCTTTAGTCACTTAAATTACAGCTCATTTACTTTTTTGTACTAGAAAATGATTACATCCGCTGTTTCGGCCATTGACAACATTATCCGTGTAAGTCTTCGTAAATCGCTTAATCCCCTGCATTTTTTTAACTTTCGTAATAAAAGCAATGTTAACAGGTTTTTAGCGTGACTTTCCTTCCCACACAAGAAAATATAGAAAGAAGATATGTGAAGATGGTATCCTATTCGTTGTAATACTAAAATATGAGCATTATGTAGGATCCTGTGTATGTTACTCACATGTAATATGTGTTAAAAACGATTATAGTAAAACAAGCTTAAAGCATGAATTATACGGAGATTTCGAGTAGAAAATTTAATTTTAGATGAAGAAATTTGTCTAAAATTAACTTCTCGATCTAAAATTAAATTTTAGTAAATTGAGAAAATTAGTAAATTTATCTAATATTGAGGTACAGTAGACATTAATTTTAATAAAGATTTCTGCTTATTTTCATCAAATCAGATCTCCGTGTAATACAGGCATTAAATGATATATATATATATGTATATATGTATATATATATATATATCTGGCTAATATTTCATATACATATAAAAAACTATACAATCCGTAGACGATAATTTTGTATTAGCTGCCGACGGAATTTAGTTTTCTTGTTTTAACAGTTAATCTCCTGACAATAATACGCTTCTTCCTTTTTATATTTATATCGTCGATACTTTTACTATAAACCTGGCAGATGCGAAGATTACGCTAGCTAGTTAAAACTGTTAAACGTGCAGATTCCTTTATCATGAGAGACATTATAATTGTTTTTTTTTTATTTCGAAATAGTTTAAATTTATACCAATTTGACTGAATGCACTAGTGCAGATCAAGGTCTGTTGTACATTAATTTATCTAAGTAGATATACATAGGCGCCTTGAACAGTAAAATGTCCAACGTATCTACTGAAGAAATCACTGTGCCAAACATCGCATTAATCCAACAATGTATACATTATGGTATGCCTTTATGTCACTTTACGTACAACAGTCTTTCTGTGCACTATTCAAATTCGCTATACATTATCTTTTATAGATAAGCAGCGATAATCAAATAAATTGCAAATTATAAAAGCAAATACTAGCAAAAGACATGTAATCGACGCAATTCCAAAAATGCAATTACAATTTTAATGAGTTCTTAACAATGCCACTTTGCACTTCAGCTCTGCCTAAATGTTAGAGCTTGTGCTGATTCTATTTCCTATCCAATTTCTATTAAGTTATATAAAATCTTCTGTTACAATGGATAAATCTGCATGTTAATATCAGTCAAATAAATTCCTGCTGTGTGCTTAAGCAATCTCTGTCTCTCATTAAAAATTACTTTATAAATAAAACAATATTTTCATAAAAACTTTTTACACAACTTTAGAAATATATTTCTTATATCCTAATTTAACCGCGCAGTTAAATCAAAAGTTAAACCATGGCAACAATATATAATTCAACCAAATTATACAATTAACATAAAAAGAAATTTAAAAAATTACTTTAAAAAACTTACAATTCAGTTTGCTTATTACAAATTCGATTACATCAATACTGACGCAAAATTATAGAGCCTGTTGTACCATCAATTTGTCTAAACGTAAAAGCATACTTAAACATCTTGGATTGATAAAATATTCAACATATATTTTATCAAACGCAATTCGATCTGTTATACGCTGTACATTTCTTTACATCATTTGTGTATAACAGCCTTTAAATATGCGCTAGTGCGTGTATCATGCATCTAATCGAATTTGCTATTAGATCTTTTTTAAAAACTGCAAAAAACTTACTTATCTTGTGCATACGAAAAAATTTCTACATTGTTTTTTTCTTTTGTTTTTATCTTTCATTTTATTTACAAACAAATATATTTAATTAAAAATTTTTTCGATTAGATTTGGAAAAGTCAAGGTACTAAAATAAACCAGAGATATTAAAATCAAATTTACCATGGTCTTTTATACTAAAATAGATGACATATAAAAATATAAGAATTGCAGCATTTCTAAGTATATCGCCTGGGAATATCAATACTGCATTGTGTTTGTGTAATTCCGTTTCTCGAATGGAATTAGCTTAATTCATGCTGATTGTATTAAGTCATATACTTAAATTTAATAAAACATGTAGATTTAACAATAAAAATAGGACTTGCGACAAATATAATTTGTATCACAATAAATATATCATCTGCATGATAAAGGCGATATATTCGTATATCTGCAATAAACCAAAAACCAATTTAAGTAACATACGTGTCTATATATGATCTCCCTGATCAATATATCAATGTGATTTCAATATTAATGTTCATATCTTTCCAAAAATATCGAAAAAATCACAATTGATGCATTATAGCTCTGATGACAAATGGTACTTGTACAAATTGATTTCACACTTTTAAATATCATTTGCGGAGATGATAACATTTATTATGATATTTATCAGGAACGTTAATACAGGATAAAACAAGAACGATGCAAAATTGTTCGCAGCTCATCTCTAATATACGTCTTACGTCTGCTTTGTTAATACCGAACATATGTAGGTATCATTGATTCTGAATTAAATGCAATTGGAGTCGTAAAAATACCAGTCCTCCATAAATCTGAGATGTTTCATCATTTAGACATTTAATATTTTTCTAATTAAAATTTTAATATCTTTTGGAACACAAATATTTAAATTTTAAAATATTTTATATATTTATTTTTAAAATAAGAAAAAACATGCCAATTATTTTTATGCTATTTGTTGAGATTCAATATTAAATATTAATTTAATAATTTAATTTTTTGTGTATTTGATGTGAATCCATTTGTCATGTTAACAGACTTGATTAATTAAAATGACATTTGAATGTTATCTCTGCTTTCATATTTATCGATACAACTTACAATGATATCCTAATATTTCAACAAGTTAAAGTTAAGTTATTAACAAACAGCGCATTTTTATATTGAATGCACGACTTCGCACGTGCATTAATATGTGCTAGGGTGTGTCTGTGTGTGTGTGTATTACGTGTGCACAATTGCACACGCATATGTGCGTGTACCACATATAAACGCTAACAAATAGTCACTGGAGCGTCGCATGAACGACGGGACACGAAGTGTTATGGTTTAAACTTAACCAGGGGTATGCTCTTCGATTGCAAACACTTATCACACACCCATTCCGCGTAGACCTCTGCCGTTAATAATTGGTAAGCGTATTCTGTCAATCCTGTGCAGCTCCTGAAATAATCGCGTTGTCAAAACGCACGTTTTATATTATTTTGCTGGATCTTGTTAGATAAATGACTCACCTATGAAACCAAAAATTACAACCTGATTCGCACAGAATTGCCTGATCATTGTCATGTACTTCTTTATGACAAATTCCACAGGGATAAATTGGTGGCGCGTTAGGATTTTGTGGATTGAATACCATCGATTGATCTGGAGGGTATATCTGCAAAACATTGATAAATTGCAAATAAATTTATACGCTGCTAAATATAGTCATATATTTATCATATTAATTGCAAGTAGCATATTTAGTAAAAAAATAATTTACTTTGCCCGCAGAAATTGGCATTGGCTTTGGACCCATTCCCGGTGGACCTTGAAATCCGTGTGGTGGCATAGACCCTCCCATGGAATTAATAGGATGTCCCATAGGTGGTCCACCACCCATGTTATTGGACATTGTGCCCATTGGACCTGCCATGTGACTTCCCATTTGATTGTGATGACTAATGTTTATATTAGACATATTACTCATTCCTGGCCCACCCATATTCATATTGTTTATCTGATTTGGCCCGGTCATATTCATGTTGTTCGACACCATCGAACTCATGGTTGTCATAGGTCCGTTCATAGGTCTTCCTAAGTTGTTAAGATTGTTTCCCATATGATTCGGATGAGGTTGAGATCCATTGTGTCCCAGTGGACTGTTTACATTGTTTAATGACGGTCCATTTAATGGACTGTTGGGCGGTATATGGCTATTTATGTTGTTCATGTTCATTGGTCCATTAGGCATGTGATTAGATCCTCCCATGTTCATCGGAGAACCTAAAGGTCCACCCATAGGGCTGCCCATATTGTGACCCATATTATTCATTGGGCTACCCATAGGTCCACTATTCATATTATTCATTGGACTACCCATGGGTGGACCACTTAGTTGCGAATTTCCCATATGACTCATATTCATGTGATTATTCATGGTATTCATTGGACCGGGAGGCATGTTCGGACCCATGTTATTCATAGGGCTCATACCTCCGATAGGAGCATGATTCATGGGAGACATAGCTCCCATGTGATTCATATGATTTGTCATGGGTGAATTACCCATAGGGCTCATATTGCCCATGTTATGTGGCATCATAGGACTCATGCCACCTATCGTGGTTAAAGGACTCATACCTCGCATAGGAGGACCACCCATGTGATGTGGATGATGTGGATGCATATGTGAAGGTGCTCCATGCATCATTGGACTTTGCGGTGTTTGTGGAGGCGTATCATCAAATGGATTACTCGCTACTATTGTGTCACCGTAACCAGTTAAGGGCGGGGGTAGTAGATCCTGTTGGACAAATGTTAAATTAATATTTAAATAATTCATAGATAATACATTACAATACATAGATATAACTAAATTGAGTTAAGGTACCTGTACAGATGGAGGTTGTTGCGGAGGTGGTTGGGCAACACTTGCATTTGTTCGCCTTTTCTTTTTAGGATTAGCACCAGCTGGTGGTGGCGGTGGTGGATGGGGGTGAGCAGAAGAGTCAGGATGTGGGGCATTGGGGCCCATATTCACACCCATTCCCATACCCCCCAATGGCATCCTTGTGAAGGGTGGCATGCCCGCAATATTGTGGCTCATCTCCTTCGCTTCCCTTATTTTATCATGCCAGCACCACTGGATTTTCGTGGCAAGTAACTATTCTTAATCCACTGTTACGAAACAAGTAATAGGAAACTTTGTTGTATAAAATTAAATTTACAAAAGAAATATCATTGGATAAATAACATGAATATAATTAATTAATTATATATGTATATTGTGTATAGAATATATAATCAACCTAATAATTGCATAAATAATTGTTGTATTAATTATATAAATATTCTCTAAATATGCATCAATAATAAATATATAATTTTAAATATTATAACCGATATTTGTAGATTTTACATGAGCAGGGAAATATTCATCAGTCGTAATGTAAATATAACGTTTTATGTTATCAAAGGATTAGATAAGATCAAAGCTTGATTAAATAAAATAAATTTATGTTTAATGTTTAATTTTCATATCTGATAAAACAATTTATCATTTACAATTATTAGAAATAAATTTTATACATAAATATATCTTAAGTTTATACATATAAAGACTTCTTTACAAACACGTACAAAGATTATATAATTAATAAAAGAGCATTTATTCGTAAATTTAAAAACTGCATATTAAAATTTACATATTTATATAATTTTCTTGATTTACATAAATAACCATTTATCAAGTAAAAACTCGACACCGTCACAAGAATGTCTCTCGCAATAAATTCATTAATAATTACATCTCTCCGAGATGCAAGGCATAATTAAAGGCTATTATTCAGGTTTTACTCGCGACACTGTCCTAGACACCAATCGAGAAGAAAATCTCTTCACCGAGCCACCACCGATCAAACTGGCGGTATACATAGGGACATAGTTGCGGCGTACGATAGCGAAATATCCTTATCGCATCCTCGCCGCTCCATTAAAATTGTCTCGGCGTGAGACTTATCATTTATAAACACACTGGAGCGCGAAAGACGTGCGCGTATGCACGTATGTATACACACACGCGCCGCGACGTGACATCGACACGCGTACACACATACACGAAACCTCGGGACCCCGCGTATGCATATCTGTACATCGTAGCATACCGCCTATATTTACATATGCCGATATAAATAACGAAATTACTACCGTTACCTCGCTTGGCGCGCCAGCGATCCGTCCGCTCGTCCATCACGAATGAGACGGGAGATCGAGGAGGCGAGAGGGACAGAGAGAGAGAG
>QKQZ01029352.1:45414-70153 GCA_003595255.1 Solenopsis fugax | reverse complement strand
ATCGCCACTTTTCCAAAATTTTCGTTTTTCTTTTGTAGGCTAAGTACTTATCGGACCGCCCTCTTATATGCATATCTAAAATTTTACAATAAACGATCTCCTGTCTTGGAAAAAGTTACAGCAAATTTTTATTTATAGAAAGTCGATTCTTCGCGCTTCCATAAAAAAAAATAATAATAAATGTTCGATAAGCGAAGACTATAAAAAAATGTCAAAAAAAGATAACTCCGGAAAGTTTAATTTTGAAGCATCAATTATGACCGTAACATATTAGGAATTATGCCTTTTATATCCTTACCATATGTTTAACATTAAATTTGGATTTCGTCTCGTGTTAAGGTCGGGTATGATCTTTGTATTAATAAAATTTCGCTATCGGACGATTGAATTTAGCCTCTAAATGCGATAAAAAAGGATAAGAATATAGGTTCAATGCATCGATTCTTCGAGGAACTTATTGAGTCTCGCGATTCTTCGTGAGCGAGGATTTGTGGAATGCAGCATGATTTTTCCCGCGAGACTTATGCCGCGACTCGAGGAAAGGTGCATTAACCGCGATTCTTCAATTAATCCTCGAATTCCCAATTTTGGAAAATGACATCCGTTAGGGAGACATTGGATGGCATAACGAAAGTGTCCCGTAGTAGGATTAGAAGGATCAAAACGGGAACTTTCCGAGCGAATCAATTGAAGGGACCGGCAGCTTTTCACGAGTTTTATGACGAACCTTCTTCGCCCCGCGGAATCTCGTTTCGCTATCTTTCAAAGAGTAAAGGCGAAAGTTGTACCAAGAGTCGGCGAGCTCGTTCTAGATCACGAGAGAAAAAAAAGAGAGAGATAATTTTATTACATACTCTAGAATGAAATCCTCTAAGAGAGCAAAAAAGAAATACAAAGTCGAGAAGGTGCAAGAAAAAGAATAAAAAAGTGTGTGCGCGCGTGTTTGTGTTTGTATGTGTGTGTGCATGCTTGAAGGAGAATGTGATGCAGCAAATGAGAATGCGAGAGAAAAAAATGAACGGAAAAACGAAAGTACAGACCGATTATCTATATGTATAGCGAATTTCAGTTCTAAGAATAAGAGTCAATTATATTAATCAGTGTGGAGGAGTGTTGGTTTTTGAGAAAACAAAGAAAAACTGATATAAACGTGGACGCTACAAGTAGTACAAGGAACTTTGGATGTATTTTGATTCGTTCAGATGTGACGTATCTTCCGAAATGTACAATACCAGCGACATCGCGTCGGGACAATCTGACTTCCGGTAACAAGAGCGGAGAATTTTCGCTGTAAAAGTTTTATTTTTAACTTTCGATGAAATTTATTTCGCATGTAACGATAACATTCGTTGAACATTTATCTGTAACAGATGTTTAACAGATCGTATAAAAAAATGGACAAAGAGAAACTATATGTTTCCTATTATCTTTGTCGAAATAATTTTAATTTAATACGTATCTTTATATACGTATACGCACAATCAATTTTATTAAACGTGAGAGGCGATATTAAGGTTATTTCTGTTCTCTTCACTTTTTCTGTCAATGCGTTCCGCGAATTTCGCATGAACACATTTCGAACACTTAATTTATCTCAAATGTGATTGGTCGAGCTGGAAATTCACATTGCGAGAAATTCGATTTTTCCAAATTAAATTCGGTCAAATTATCCAGATGAGCAATTTAGGGGCGAGTCGGCGTTTAACATTCGATAGGTACTGTGTACCACTGATCACACGTGGTTCAATCGCGACAATAATTCACATTGCACGACACAGCGTGCATCCCTCACAAAATCGTTATGTGAACATCGACTCGAAAACGTACAAATCAAATTGTCACGATTGGAAAAATCTGTAGAACCCTCAGCGAATCTAGCACGAATATTTGCATATTTCGCTCGAGTTACATTTTATATCAAATATCACACATCGAATCTTTCCAAAGGCACGGTCACTTTTACAATCTTATTCTCTTTTCTTTAGCTCCATAATATTATTTTACAAAATTTATTTCCGTTTTAAAACGAAGACATAATTCATATCTTTTGTAAGTCTTAATCTGAAACATCAAAGCGCTTTTCAGTTCCACTTTCTCATACAAATATGAACGCCCTTACGATTTTACAGTTTTGTACTTAATAAAAGCAGATTAATTTATAAATGCAGATAATATATTTAAGGATACGTGCGAATTACAAATAGTGAAGTAAAAGGCTTTCTTCGACAAATTGCACTTTATCCAAAGTTTTATATGAGATATCATCTTTTTTCAATATATTAATATTTTTACAAGAATTTCTATGCAATAGAGTATGCAAATAATATGCACAATTATTTTGTAGATATCCGACAGGTATAATGAATATTCAGATTATTACTATTAAATTTGAAATCTGTTTAATCAGAACGTAAAATACGCATCCGAACCGGATGCCTGCTGCTGTCCCGCCACGATAGTCTGCCATATTGTTAATGTATCTATTGTAAATGTTTGTATATGTATTGTAAAATGTATCTTGCTTGGAGAGGCGACATATCTTAAGTTATAACGTTTCCGAGGAGGTGAGAAGAAGAGCGTGAGATGCGATTCCGCAACTCGCGCCCACGTTGCACGCTCGCGCGCTCGTCCCTTTCGTTCCTTTTTCTCTTTGCTACGATTCGCCATTGAAAGATATCATCGAGAAGATTTCATCAGGCCCGATCATTCTCCGAAATCTATGAGGAACGGACGCGGGAGGAGGCGCGATTCGTGCGAGGCGCGAGGGTCTGCTACACACATTTATGTACACATATACATAATATATTGTATAAGCAATGGCAGAACTACTACGAGTCATTATATGCGACATTGGAATTTGTATATCATGAACGAATTAAAAGAGGAGAATCTCCTGAATAATTATCTGGATATTATTAATACGCTCCGACGATCTTGTAGGACGGATCATTTGGATCGAAGGGTCGATCGTATTCGTATTAAATACTTGCGCTCAACAACAAATATGACAACTGAGTACAATAATAATTTTGAAATCGCGCGGGGATCAATCTATTAAACGTATGAATTTAATCATGACATTAAATCATAATATTTGATCGACAATGACAGTTTATTTAGCGTCAATTCAATTAATTCAATTTAATTAGTATAAATGTGACTCGACTCCTTCATCCGCTTATCCTTTTTATTTAAGGTACAATTCATACTCCAATCCTACCCGTTCGCCATTAGTTTACTAATTTGCAACTTGCGAGCCAATTAACGCTTCTAATACTGCTCGATGTTCTAATCCCGATTACGCGAGGATGTATGCAGGTATGTGCCAATTAAAGCATGCCTCGGTGCATAAATAAAGCCATGTGATGAATAGAGATCCAACTGCATGGGTTACCATAATTCCCCCATAACGATCATTCATCATCCGATTAAATCTTTTGTGCTTATAATTTTCATAACTTCCGCAAATCTATATAATTTTGAAAAATTACAAAAGAAACAAATGTATGATGAAATAAATCGTTTTTTAATCAGCATTAAAATGTCACTTCTCTGCGTTTTTTTCATTTTACAATCCATACATTACTAATTGTTTTCCATTTTAATATTACGATCACATAAAATAATAGATTTTGGATTAAAATATAAGTAAAATTTATAATTAAACAGTGCACTTATATCATCAGTATCAGAACTTTCCGTAGATAGATTATTTCTTTGATAAACTTTTTTTCAAAGATGTCACAAATGAGAAATTTAATAAATATTTTAATCAAAGGTATTAAATGTTGTAAATTATGTTTATAAAAAGCAAACTGTTGGAAAAAATTATTGGAAAACGCTGATTATAAAGACATTTATTTCTCATTAAGGCCAAGTAACTAAGCACTGTTTGATCACTAAATATATTCAGGCGAATATTCCATTTCTTAAAGATAATGCATGACGAATGAATACCTTTGAATGTGCATTAACCTTAATCATACCTTTCGAAATGATGTAACTATCATGCCCTAACTCGTAAATAGCATGTTCTCTCATGAACAAGTAGTATCAAGCTAAAGAAAAAATCTTGAAGAAATAAATGAAAAATGTCACCACATGAATAAACAAAAAAGTTAATATATCATTATAAAATTTAATTTAACTTCACTGTGTATGAAAGTGCTTCTCATGAATAATTCAATAAATCTCTACCCAGTAAACAATCTAATAATGATATCTGTGTAAGATGAGTTCCTTTAATAAATGTTTTAATTATGTATGAAACAGACATATATTCTCTAAACCTGAATCACTGAAATCTTTACTGATTTGCAGTGCTATACTTATAACTATGATCATCAGTAACTATTCATTGTCTTTCAGTACTCTCGCTGATCGGAATCAATGTGTTATCACTGAAAGATGTATATATCACTGATTGATTTAATTATAATACTGAAATCAGTTTTACTAAAGAAATTAAATAACACTATTCCGATTTAGAGAGTAAAATTTAAAAAATGCTGATAATATATGTACACAATAATGTTAATAGTAATAATTGTGCCTGAAATATTATGTATTGATATTAACTAATTATTAAGGTAATTGCAAATGCACGTTAAATACCGACTACTGCATTTCTAACTTATTCTATTCTCGAAATAAATAGCTTTCGAAACAGCACGATGTTGCTTATGTAATATGCATGTATTGGTGCAACATGTTTGAATTGCACCTACTAGAGATTTCAGTGTCTTCTAATTTACTCCTTTTCCAAATTCAAATATATGTGCATCACATAATGGAAATTTAATAAAATATAGACACTCTCTATCCTTTCCTTCTCTTTGAAATTCATAATATGGAAATAATTTATAGTCACTGAGGTTTTCTCGTCATGACATTTTTTCCAATTCATTGAATCGTGTTCCAATATTTATACGTTAAAAAGATATAAAAAATATTAAAGTAATTTTTGTTCTCACATTTCAACCAAGATTTTGCATTTGATTATTCTTTTTAATCGCAATTATTTCAGTCTACGATTTTTATCGTAGAGAGATTATTTTCTGAAAACATAATTCAATCTAACAGTTATATTAATGATGCACTTTTTATTCTCTTTTTTATTCCCATCTATTCATTCTATCTGGATCGAAACGGATGTGGAGAATGTTAGAAGACGACACATTAGAGCTGTGTGAGCTTGTGGCAGCGTGGACCTAGTACAATTATCCGTTATCGCGATCCTGCTAGGACAGGGACGATTAATCCACCGTGCGGTAGTAACTCTTAGGGATTTGATGATTAACTAGTGCGAACACATCCCAACCAGACAATCCGATTTCCAGTATATTATCGACAACTCATCAGCCAATTTAATTGAGCCATTCAAGTCATAAGTCAGAGATCTCTACTATCTATTTCAATACTTTCTTCCGTATTACTACTAATTATACTTAAATCTATAATTCCATTAGTATAAATCAAACGTGTTAAATTTTGCTTCTATAAGTCCCGATTCTATCAATGAAATACAATTATAGATCTTTTATACACAGAGAGAAAAAATTGTAGTGATGGCAACTATAAGGGGACAACCATACAAATTTTGTTAATATAATTATAATATATAGTTAGTGAACTATATTATAGTTATTGCAACGAGAACTAATAAAAAATAGTTGTAGTATACTATATAATAAAGTAATTACAACTATTTTTTATTAGTTTTCTTAACCATAAACTTAGTTGCAATAACTGTAATATAGTTCACTTAACTATATATTATAATTATATTAACAAAATTTGTATGGTTGTCCCCTTATAGTTGTCTCCACTACAATTTTTTCTCTCAGTGTATCAATTCCAATTTAATGAAGATTTAAAATTATTAAATTAATTTTGTTAACTTTAACTCGAAACAAAATTTTGTATATTACATATATTAGCTCGTTTCTCTTAATTTCGCTTTTAATCACAGAAAAAAACCCATGTTAATGCATGAAGTGTTTTTTAAATCGCTTCCTAATATTTTTGGTTTTCGAATATGTGAACAATGCAATTTAAAGTAAGAAGTTCCCTTAGCGTTATAGAAATTGAATTGTTTGTGAAATATGAACCGTTTCGAAGTTGTCACGCGTACGTCGCCTTTTATCCCTTTATCCTATAGCAGGTTCAGAAAACGTATTTAGGTACTTGGACTCTCCGTGGGGACGAGTGCCGGACGCGGACTTTCTCAGACCAGCCACCACCACCAATCATCACCATCACCAACCACATCCACACATCCACAACCGCACATAAATACAAAAAAAACAAAAAAACAAAAAAACAAAAAAAACAGCCCTATCCCTGATCGCTTCACCAGCACGGTGAGTCTTATTTCTTCTTTCTATATAATATCCTATTTTAATCCTCTATCGTGCGATTTATCACTCTCAAAAGTACTTGGATGCCTGGAGGGATTAAGATTCGTTTCTTTAATTGCACTCTAATTTGACGTCCGTGCCTTGCATAAGATCTCACCAAAAAGATTTACGTTTTTTTATTTTTTTTTCGTGTCTTTTTTAGTAAAACTTTAATCCCAGGTTATTAATAAATTATTATCGTGTTATTAATGGATTATTTAGCTAAGAGCTAAAGAAACACATTCAAGTCATTAAAATTTAATAATTGGTTATTGAAATTTTGATTAAGTTTTACTTCACAAAAATGTTTAAAAATTAATTAGAAAACTAGTTAACAACAAAAATACGATTAATTCTTCTCTGATAATATTGGATTTGTAATAACTGCGTACTTTTAGAAACTGCATATTTTTTACGCAGTTACATTTTACATTTTTCATTATGTGAATGATGATGTCGACGGCTAATTATCGCCAATTTATTAAGAGAAGCACCATATATTTCGAAATTCATCATAAGGCTTCCGAGAAATAAATGTATTCTTTTGGGTTTCACGTACTTTAACGAGAGGTAGCTTCTATTTTCTCATTTCTGTACTAACGGCTTTTGTGTTTGCATGTGTTTTTTTTTTTGCTTACATTTCTCGTATAAAGAATCCTCACACTTATTAATTTGCTACCAATTTTACTATAATTAATATTGTGCTAGTTCAATCATTAGCGTCAAACAATAGGCAATTATATGATAATTAATCATCAAAATAAATATAATGTACCAAATAATATCATATAACAAATATTATGTTACAATAATAATAATGTGAGGATACTTATATATTATACATTTCATTTCCATCTTATAAATGTAAATTAATGGAGTATGATTGAATCATCAGTGACAGAAATTATAAATATTTGTGAATATGTATACCTTGCTATTTTATTTTTTACCTTACATAAAATTATATCGTATTCACAAAATAATATCTCAAAAGAAAATTTATTTTTTTTAATTTTAATACCTTTTTTATCTGGAATTAATATATGAAAGAGAGCACAAAGATTTATAAAAAAGAAGTATAAAAATACATATATTTGAAGAGTGGTGTCCTCCCTTTCTATATCTATATTCAATTTATTTTTATTATGCAAACTGTACAAAAACCGATAAAATTATATTAAAACTGTAAAAAGAAATTTCAATCATGTAATTCATGTGTCAATTTATCATCATTGTCTTTTTCTTTGTATTTTATTTTGTATAAGTTAATAAGTGTTATAAATTTTATATAAGTGTTAAATGTAAAATAATATTTCCGTCACGAAATCGTATACATAATGCATGAACGAGGATTAAAATAATGTATTTTTATTATCCATTAATAGTTTTATTATGTTTTTGCTACTGAAGAAGACTAAGTAAAGTTGAAATTTATTCGCTATATTATTTGTTATATCACAGCTACAGATTAAATATTTTTAACTAACATCCGTTAATTTATTGCTCGTTCTTGGCCTACCTTGACAAATCGAGTAGTTTTTATTTAAAATAATGTATTATAATTTATTTGTAGAACAAATAAATTGATAAATTCGACAGACTTGTCAAGGTATATATTACATTAAATATAAATATAATACACAATATAAATACAAAACATAGTATCTACTATGTATAAATTTTGTTCTTTAAGCATTGAGTTCCAATGAATGTAAACTGTTTTGTAAAATTTGTAAATGAAATATAGCATGTTACTTATGTATATGCTTTCGCATGCTTTGCAAATTTTGAGAATTGCAATGTTACAGGCTTTACCATTTTGTCCATTTGTTTATTTATTTCGAAGATTAGTTTTTTAAATTTCTTTTAATGTAGAAAATGTTATTTTTTAGGTAGTAATATGTTTTAGTTAGTATGTTTTTGTAATAACTGCGAACGACATTTTAGGCTTAAGCGAATCGACACCGCAAATTGATCATTCAAAATAATTTGTGTTTATCAATAAACATCTATTAATTGATTAATTGATTAATCTAACTATTTAATTAATCGATTATTTTAAAAATCCAGAGACAATTGATAAATTCGTATGTATAACTAATTGAATATTTTACCTGTATATATAAAGCATTATACGTAAAATCAATTCTACATATAAAATATGCACATAGGCAATTTTTATATTTTTCTTTTCAATTATATGAATTTATATAAAAATAAATTTATAATTTAATATAATTCCAAATTAATTACAAAAACTTTCAATAAATGTTAAATATTAGTTTTCTAGAATATGATGATCAGCGCATTCGCTAAAGTCTAAGCCATATATTACAGAAATAATTCAAAATTGCGACATCACTTAACATGTTTTAGTATTATATATAGACATTTAGTTTTTTAATAATCAATTCACATTGAATATTACGAGGAATACATTATGCATTGTGTGATTGGTTAACCGTCCATCTAAATGATTGAATGGCGTTACAGATGAATTTCTTTAATACTATTTTGATATGCTAAATTATTACAATTAATTATCATTTCTAGTAATTATTTTTATGAGAAAAATTCTGATTTATGTAAATTTCTATCTTTATTTGGATTCTCTCTATTTCAATTTAAATTCTTTCTTTGCAACGCCAGTCACATCGATAATCGACTGCAACAATATGTCACACTGCAATAACAGCAATAGCGACAGCAACAACACATTACAAGTTCACACTACAGCTTCGACTAAATGAAAATGAAGAACGTCAATGGTGTATCTAATTTTTCAGTGTGCAAACCGGATTGGTATCACAGCAACGGCAGGTGCTTGCAGCAGTGTCCATCTGGAACTTATGCGATCCGAGATGACGATTCCGGTGCTTTCTGCACCGCATGCCATTACTCGTGCCTATCTTGCAAAGGATCTAGCGACTCGGACTGCATCACCTGTCACGCGGATTCAACGCTCATGTGGAGCAACGGAAGGGCACTGTGCATACTGAGCAGCATTTCATTGAAAATGCAATCCACAATGTGGCTCCGCAGATTGACCGTAGCGTTTTTGATCAATTTAGGCCTAGTGATCGCTATTATCATTTTCTTTGTGTCCACCTGGTACATCCGTAAACGCAAATCCGTCCATAAATACAGTAAAGTATCTTATTCCGGTAACGGCGAAGTTCACGCGGATACGGAATTAGGAAACGCTTATGTCTCTGAAAGCGAATGAGTCTATCACTAATAATGAAGAATATTCTTAAAAGAAAACTATGATATTACTGAAAGCATTTTGAAAAAATCTGTTAGTCCATATCTTTTGAAAATTTTCTTTATTAAGATATTGGACATAACATTTTGAAGATTTTTTGGGGAATATTTTTATAAAAAATATACATTCTCTTTCCCTCCCTTTTTCTTATTTTTATAGAAAGTATTTCATCTCATCTCAAAATAATCTCATCTCATAAAGAAAGGAGAGAATATTCAAATATTAAGTAATCATATCGTGAGAATATTTTTTATTAAATGACTTTGGTTCTATTTTTTTTTAGATAAAAACTAAATTAATATATTTAAAAGTAATTTAATGGCAAATGTAAAAATATCATTTTAAGAATATTCTTTAAAAATAAAAATGTTCTGAAAATATCATGAGGTTGTTTGAAAAGGCATCTAGTAGTTTTATAAGACGCAAGATGAGAGATGTAGGAATTCTGGCTTATGTGCAGATGCAATACGTATTATAATGAGATGTATTGCATGTAACAATATATACATTATGTACATTATATATATTATATATATTTATTATATATAATATTATATGTCATACATGCAATAATTGTATTATATACTCTATAAAAATATAATAGAATATATTTTATAATATATATTGCTACATGCAAACTTAACAAATATTATCGAATTAAACTTTTTTTATAAATAGACAGAAATCAAAATAAAGGAATGAAGAAAATATTCAGAGAAAATTTTCTGAGAAAAAATTTTGTAAGTACTTTTAGTTCAATGTTCTACAATTTTATTTGATTTACGCGAATTCAGCACCATCCCACCGTCAAGTTTAGGAGCAATACTGCACTTTTGCGAGAATAGAAATGTTCCTTTGTAGAAGCGGCTTGTGAGATGTCTAGAACGTAAAGCGTTAATGGTGCCGATAGTTTCCTTTGAAATGAAGCAATCGCTTCGTTGCGTCGCCAGTATTGTAGCAATAGTTTGTGACGATAAACCGTTTATCAATCGCCGGTGAATTAACGCGTAATGTCTTTTGAAGTTCCGGAAAATGATTTTATGCGATCCAATGAGTCTTAGATACCTGTATGATCATCCGGACTTCTATTATGCGATTAAGAGTGAGAGTGATGAGCGCTAGTTTGGACTGTAGTCTGACTAACACGATCACAATTAACTTTATAAACTTTATAAACATTCGCGAATATATTACAGGTAACTTTTACCTATGAGATCTGAACCAGTTTAATATGTAATATACTATAGACTAATGTGAAAAAAGACTTTGAGATAGATTAAAAAAGTATCCGTATTAAACAATAGATTAAAGAAAACTATACATTCCTACATATTTACAGAAACAACAAAGCAATATTTTATTTAGTACCTATTCATTTGTAAGTAGTCAAATTTCTACGATCTTTGATAAGCTACTCAATCTAATTATCGTACATTAATTCGAAGCGGTGATAAGATTTATTGCAATTAAAAACCGAAAATAACGTAATAATTTCATTATTTAAACGAAATTAACAGTAAAGTATTTTTGTAAGAGCGATTTACCTCAGTAATGTGATACATCTGTTAGTGTGAATTATAGATTATAAATCTCTCCTATTGCAATTATCCATAATTGTTACCAATAATCATTGAATCACGATGTACATTGTTCTTGTTAACGTTATAAATTTAATAAAATAATGAAAAATAATAGCGAAAACCTCGATATTATTTTCATTATTCATCCCATAACCAATTATTAAAATCCTTATAAAATATATTTTACAACACTTTATTTCATAAACAAATCGCAAAAGTAAACAAATTTATTTTTGTTTTATTCATTTTTATTTTTGTGTTAAATATTTTTTTCAGTCCTAATATTTATTTGATGTAATATTTGAAGTCTTTATTGATACAGTTGTTTTTATTCTAATTTACAGTTTAACGCTGTCATCGAGCATCAGCGAAGCCAATATCCAATGCTGAAATATAGAAATTAGAAGTGACGGGATAGATGTAATCGTAATGACAAACATGGAGATATATATGTAAAAATAAATCGGCAAACAGATTAAATAATTTAATTTCTTTTGGAATTTAATTACAACCGCACGACAAATTTACGTACTGCATGCATTGCGAAGTATACAAAGACAGCATTATTATTGCAGGTTAAGTTGCGTAAGTAATTAATCTGTAGTTATCCGTTGTTAAAAATCGCTGCTAACGAGAGGTTTCTCGTTATAATCAGCGATTGGTTGCTAAATTCTAATCAGTGAATCCATCTGACACAATCGACAGTGGGGTTTACCGCGTTACACTGACGAAACAACTTGCTAATTGTTGCCAATTAATATTCCCCATTTTGGGCTTATACCCTTGTTGCTGAATTCTGAAATGGAGATTCATTTCTATGGTAAGTATAGGTATGTATGTATGTATGCGGAAGAGACGCTGTAATGTGAACATAGAATTAAAATTGAGACAAGCAAAATAGTTCTCTCTAAAAAAGATTATTAAATAATTCTTATTTATTTTCGAGCAATTTATGCGGAACGTATTTGCAAATATTGTAGTGTGACATAATCGAAATTTGAAACTACATATGGTATACGTAAAATATATATACGAAATATTGAATCGACTGCATCGGTAATCGCTTCATAAAGATCAGATGAAAGCACAGCGATGACGTATTTTTTG
This sequence comes from Solenopsis fugax, assembly GCA_003595255.1. Lineage (NCBI taxonomy): Eukaryota > Metazoa > Arthropoda > Insecta > Hymenoptera > Formicidae > Solenopsis > Solenopsis fugax. The sequence continues at coordinate 57,803 of QKQZ01029352.1, read as the reverse complement.
AAAAANTTTTGAAAAAAAAAAAAAAAAAAAGATTTGTGCGTATTTACTGCCTGCGAAAAGCTCCCATCAATATTCGATAGCACAACGAATATCGGGTTTCGTTACTGGGGTTTGTTATTGCAGCATGTCAAACGTACGTGGTTTTAATATGAAGTATACAAGTTAATGTTACGGATAAAGGATACGTGTATCGAGCATAAATTGCACAATACGCTGTGCAATCGCTTCATAATGTGCTCAGTTACAGGTTCAATTGCACGTAATTCACTGGTGACACACGACGCACGTATATATTCGAAAAAAAATTGATTCGACTTTTTTTTACATTGCATATCTCCGTAATTTGAATATAAAATTCAATTAAAAAATATTTTTATAGCATTTTTTCCTTTCTTTGAAACTTCATTATAATTAGTCCTAGAAATTTAATTGTACTTTTCATTAACACTAATTATTCAAACTACTGAATATTTTGAGATTATATTATCGATAAAAAAATTATTCTAAACCAAATAATGTATCGTGAAGTATGCGTTTCAGGAATTCGTAATAGAGAAATAGCGCGCCATATGCTATGCAACGATAACTCTACTCTTTTTCATGTTTCAGGCAATTTCCTTCGCGCGGAAGTTACCATAAATTTCTCGCATAAATTCTTAATTTGTCAATAATTAAAACTCATTGAGCGCGGCGATCGTAAAAATGGCAGCGTTATTTTTGTGGTTCTCCACCAGCTCGTATACTCGCTATAATTCATGAATCATAATTTCGCGTGTACTCAAATGACGCATTTACACCGACATCGCGGCCGCTGCTCCTGCGAATAATAAAATTCTTCGCTATGCTACCTTCCTACCGTAAAGCAAAGTACGCAAAGAGCAAAATGCTGTTGCGTCTAGACGAACAACGCTATTCTTACAGGTACGGAACGAGAGCATAAAACAACTGGATTTATATGACGCGACGTCAAAATCCGCGTTACTATGGAAGCGCGAATATCCCCAGTATCCGCAACTTCTTTTTTCGATGAGCTACGCCACACGATATACTTTTTAACATTTAACAAAACACACATGATCGCGGCGAACATCACTATTAAGCCTAGAACGTCCATTGTCTATTATTCAATCATCGTATGTTGCACAAAACACATTGACTTATTAAAGATATTTTTTATTTGATAAAGCATTTAATTTCACATCAATTAAATATGAATCAATTAAATAAAATCCAGATAATAAATTTCATTAAATTAATAAAAAAATATTTTGATTGTAATTATAAATTAGCCAATTTTATTCTAATTTTTAAAGCCTGTTTATTGTTATTTAATTTGATTTTATATTGCTCGAAATAAAAAACATTTTTTCCATACAATCGTACAAAATTTTACTAATCGTTAGATTTCATGGGAGCAATCATTCCACTTTTCAGAATCAGCTGAGTATACTTTCAATTAATCTCAAAATGCGATTTTAAATATCTCACATAATATTTTTGATTCGTGTAACGATTAAATAAATGCGGCTCAAAGATTCTTTTTAAATTACTAAATGATAAGACTTTTGACACACATATTTTTAGATTTAGGTTTATTCTAATTCATTTTAGAGAGAGAGAGAGAGAGAGAGAGAGAGAGAGAAAGAAAGATATCATATGTAAATTGATAACCCGCAGGCGGATAAAATGCTTCCAAGCAATTGGAACCGTCACGTAACGATGTGACGTAACTTACTCCTCTTTTCTTCTATTCGCGAAAAGATTCACCGCCGATAATTCCTTTTCTTCGCTCGCGCCTCGACGTAAAATAAGAAGGAAGTAATCGTTTCTCTTTCTATAAGAATACAGGGGCGTTTGGCATCAAACCAAATCTTTGCCATCGTCTATTTTAAAGGAATATCCGCTGGCACATCTCATATATATTTATTAATATAATTTATCTGCGAAAATCAAATCTTTAAAAAATTAATGAAAACTTTTATAACGTGACAAAAAAGAGATAAGAAGAAAGATAAAACATAAAGCTACGTAAAAATAAATTTTAATAATTTATATATTATTAAAAGAATTACACATAAGATACGTTTGCAAAACTAATTTTAATCATTTTTCTAATAACAGTTTTGCAACAATTTAATTTATCCAGCGTTTTCTGTTCAACGTTCGCAGATCATAATTTATAATAAAAAATGTCTTACACACGAATATCTTTACTAACGCGTTATAACAAACACACATTACACATAGTAATATCCAGAAAGGAACAGCTATAACTGTCGATTGAACATTAATCATTGATAAGATTTCTTAAATGTCGCTGCCGGTAATAAATGTCGTACCGTTTATCTACTTTCCTTCCTTTCATACAGTCTGGTCCATAAAACTTGTCGGTTATGGTTAACAGCATCGTATTTCACCTTTGATACATGCAAACACAGACAGTTTCGTGCAAAGGACCGCGCGATAAATTGCGAAATTATTTATGACACGTAAACGGAAATTTGAACGCGAACGAATCTCCTAAACCAAGCCGGATTGAGATATTGTTAAGAATATATACTATAATATAATAAAAGCATGGATGTTAGGTGTGCAATAGATATTGAAATCGGTAAACATATGAATATTATTACAAACACTAACACAAATTAGTTTACACAATTTAAAGTAGTAACGAGTATAATTTGTTCGTCATAGTATTAGAGGCAACACTAAAGTTCATGGCTTGATATGATATTATAGATGCTTAGATATTATGTTTATATTTATATATAATTGATAAATTAATTATGAGATTTTATTTGTTGTAAAATTTATTTAAAGTATTATTAGTAAATTAATAATTGTTAGTGCATTTGCATTAAATTGTATCAATGAAAATTGATAATGTAATAGTTTCTATAATAAACAATACTTCAGTGTTTCATTTATGAAATAATCCCCATTAATATAAATTTTAATTAAATTTTAAACATTACGATAATACTAAAATCATTTTATTATACTATCTTTCCCTTTTAAAAAAAAAGTGCATTTCCATGTTTATTATTGAAATTAAAATTATAATTTGCTGGTACAGAAAAGAAAAATTTCAAAAAATAGTAATGGCTATTAAAATGTATCACGCATCTCTTTTGAAAATTACTTGCGTAATTTTAATTCAATACATTTAATTAATACATTCGCAATATATGATGAGATTAAAAATTGAAATTATGAAATGAAACTGTAATGTAAAAAATAGTTTAAAATTATATACCTTTTGTAGAGATAGAATAATTTTTGTTCATTAATAATGGTTTCATGCAAACAGTGTAGAATACTGACAATGAGTTTTATGTACATAAAAATTATAAATTTAATATTAACAAAACATTAATGTCTATATAATTAAAAAAATATACATATACATAGTAATGTGACTGGTAATTATTATAATATATAAAATTTAACTTGCTTCAATAAAAAAGAAAAGACAATGTTGTTACTTGCAGATAAATACTCTGAAAAATAAGAAATAAAAAAAAACAGTTCTGTTTATAACATCGTGGCGTATATCATTTTATAAACATTTATAAATATTCATATCATGATAGGATAATTTTACTTAAGAAATAATAATGGTCCGTTTCTAAGTAAGTAGATGTTAAAGATTAGCGGAAACGCTGGCGTACGACAAGCGGGGCGAACTTGTAAGACATTAGCGCTCGACAAAAGTAGAAATAAAGATCCCATTCGTTTCTCCCTGGCGCACGTACACCGACGAGAGGACAAATGTCCTCGCCAAATATACACCCGCCGATCGATATTTTCTCGTACAATCTGCTGTCCGCTGGGATGTTACAGAATCCGCTCACAATTTTCAGAGATAACTTTAGAAGAAAGAAATACTGATTTCTCTGTCCATTCATTTATAAGAGGAAAATAATTCTATATCGCATACATAATTTTCATATATTAAACGTATAATTTCAAATTAACTTATCTAATTTCAGTAGCTACAAACTTTTTAGTATTTGTGATAAAAAGATTTATAAGAGATAACGTAAAAGTACAGAATTTTCGACTACTTGATATTGAGAAAAATATAAGATACGATATATAGGATTAATTATAATGTTATAAATTATGAATTTTATTTAGAGCACTTGTACCATTGACAGCGAATTTAAAATGACTTATTCGCGTTAAAAGCGAATTCCATCCAGTCGGTTGCCAATGGAAATTTTAAATTTAATAACAGCAGGTCAAATTGAATTACAGCAAGAATTATTCTTTATAATGGAAACTCATCGCGTGAAAGTAAGCGTGATCGAATTTGAACATTATTATATAACATGATCATTTTGCTTTGTGCACTTTTAATGTCATCACTCGTCTCGATTTACGATTATAAATGCTGTTAGGTTGTAATAACACTTCAATGTTCATACAAAAGGAAACAAAAAACATTCTAATGCGATACATGACAAATTGGCTAATGATTGCATTAATTTGTAATTTGTCGATATTTGTACATTTTGTTCCGTTATCGTCAGTTAATACATATCTATTTGTACACACATCGTAACTAAATTACTTTATGATCTCGCTCAATTTCATCAATTTACTTACAATTACATATCACTCAGCGCAATGCATTGCCCTATATATTAAAATTAATTATTGTGATTATAATCTGTACTGATATTTGATTTTCCAGCTACGAATATTTATATAATAAACGTAAAATATTCTGTGTCTATAATATTTTCATCATATTGAGCTGTGTATTTTAATATCTCATTTAATATTAGCTAACTCATTATACGTCGTAACGCCAAGTAAATAGTAAATTAAAATTAATATACGTTAAATAGCGTTAAAGTAATATTAATATGTTTGTCAATTTAAATATTCATTGCATACGTAATATTTGTGCTTTAATGAAACCTCTCTGTTACGTTCTGTATTATATCGCGTACAACATATGTCACGATCTTCCCTTTTTTAATATATCATTAATTATTCCGTATTCCGTATTAAGTATCTCACATGAGACAACTTGGCACGAACGCAACTCACGATCATTTATTTATTTATAATGCCAAACGACAGCATCAGTCCGCAACATCATAAATTTTTCTAACAGAGAGTATCATAGAAACATTTAAAAGCGTAAGAAGTTTGATAAACTTTTTATACAAGCGTAACATATTCTTTAAAAAAAAATCTTATGAGATTAAATTTAGATTAGAGTCCGCTAGAGATAAATTTTAATTAGCTCATCCAAAAAACATTATATTACCTAAGTGTATCTTCTTGTGCTCTATTGCTTCACGACTATGAATTCACGAATAATGCAGTCAGACGAAAATAATGAATTTGTGTCCATCGCCAAAGGTAATGGAACGCTTTTGTGATATTTACTCGGCGAGCTCGTAAGCGGCGAGCAAACTACGCTCGTTCAACATTCTGTTGCACGAAAGAGCAATTTGGTATCAGACATGAGATCAAAGAGTACAGGCATGTCCATAACGCGGCATTATAAACGCGAAGTCTATCAAATCCATTTTATAGATATTTGAAACTCGGATTAAAATTATTTCTCAATTATTTGGAAAAAGAGAGTCCAGTGCAAATACGTGACTAACATAGAGTTTCTTGGATAAATCGCAATTTCTTTATCTTAAACATTATTGAAGCTAAAACTATGCCTAAGATAATTAATAACATAATTTAATAACAAGAAAACGTTCTTTTCCTTTTAAAAAATTTACATTTTATATGCTTTTATTTTATTTGATAATTCTTTTTATTTGTGTTGTATCTGTTGATCCCGTCATACGAAATAATATAATAGCTATTATATTTTACAACAGCTGAAAGATCTCTCATCCACAAATTCATTTTCGAACACGGATTTCAATATGTATCCGATAGGTAAATATTGTAAATACAACGCGCGTGCCTCTTTTAATTAGTTCTCCGCAGATATGCTGTAAGTCATAAAGCCAAGTTGAGTTAGTTGTACGCAAGTTAGTCGCAAGGAATTTAGATATCACCAGTGACTAATAGAAGTCGAGTTTCGAGAATGGACAAGCGCTAATGGAACAATGGATGTCTCGTGAGCACGTAGAACGAGCTGTTCGGACATTTGCATTTGAGGTATTCCTTGCACATCGAACAAAACCAAATGACTACATTTCACACGTGAGAAAACACTCAATAGTATATTTCTACTACATTGTCTTCTATAGTGTCACACAAGAAATTTTATTATTAAACAATTCGCAGTCATTGATGGAAATATCATGCAATCAAAATTTCTATGTCGTTTTAACAGCAAAATAAAATTAAATACGAAGAAATTATACTTAGAAAAGTTAATGAGTAAAGATAAAAATTGATAAATATAGAGATGCAATTAATATTGATATTCAAATCAGAAAACAATTAACTTAGGCAAAACTTACACTAGTAAGGCTATAACGTCTATAAGATACTATTTACCGATTATATTTCGTAAAGCATCTTTTTCAAAGAGATGTAACAAATATTATGACTACATATTTGTGCAATTCTGTTTTTATATACGCTACATATGTACGCGTGTATATACGCAACATATGTAGAAACATAATTCCAGCAAAAGCTGAGTGGGAACTAATACTTTATCCTTGTCGTCGGTATACCATGGCTATGGTGGAGGTTTTCCATCGATCTGGCACGTTTTCCCCAATATTCTCGAAACAACGAGGGGTGAGAGTCATGGGGGATGTCGGAGCGGACGGGAATTCGACGAATGGTAACGCTGAGTTATTCAATAGGACCTAGCCCATTTCGGGACAGTTCCCGCGGGACTCGTATCGTTTCATCTCGATCCCGTGGGCACGTCCGCTATATGCCATTGTGACCCTGGAACGTAGTTTGCGAGTTTCATGCGTACGCACGTACGTACTTGACGAAAGTCCGAGTGATCCCTATCATTACGTTGCCAAGGGAAAAATGGAGCTCATATTTTTCGTCTGTACGAAAATCCTCTACCTCGTAACGAAAAAAAAAACTCGAAAAAATATTCAGGCATCTAAATTACAAAACTCTTGAATGTTACGTTTTATTGGATCTACGTGATTCATTCCATTAGAGAAGAATTCCGTGATATAAATTTTTTCAATAAAATAATTGAGGATTGTTACAAGCGCAGAAACAAAAGTAATTTCTTAAAAACTGAAATATAATGTATTTTTGGGAAAGTAAAACAATTCAAGAGATATATGTATTTATATTTTAGTTGAAAAAAAATAGATAGACATCTGCAAAATTAAATTAGGATAGCTATTACTGTAGAATAAAAATCAATATTCTATCATTGACAACAATCACATAGCAATGTTCTTAATTCGATGAAATCAATATGATTATTTTAGATTAACTCGGTGATATGTTTTATCGATTTTATATATACATGTGACAAATAGTATATAGTTAATGTTAATTCATTACAGCAGTGACAAAAGACGAAGGCAATCGGTATCAATGCGAAGTATCGATCAACACAAATAACTTTGGAAACATTAATCAATCATTCGAGTTCTCGTGTTACAAGGAAATTCTCTCCGCCCTTCGCTTAACTCTCGGTTGCAAGCCCAATGAGGAATGGGGAAATTTGTGCCACCACAACGATCACTCAGTGTGTACAGGAACAACAGACCAACATTTCTTGTTTCGCGGCAAAGATTTTTTTTCCACAGATACTGCGTACATCCAGATAATACATTTCTCTTGGAATTTTTATAAAAAAAAAGTCGCGACTAAAAAAAGTTGCGAAACTCAGATACAAAGCATTAATGTTAGCGACAGCGTCGCGACTCAAGGGTAGAAATCTTTTACTTATTTATGTGAGGTTGGTTAACTGGGAAGGACTCTTTTGACTGCATCTCGTTCCGCTTCCGGCTCTCGATTCAACTTTCGCGAAGGCGAACAAGCATTCTACGCGAATGCCGACGTTGTATTTTCGCCGGAGCGGCGCGGCGGCAGAATCTCTTCTTCCCGCTCAATGACCGTTTCTTTTAGAAGCTTGAAGATAGCGATTTTGTCGAGGGAATAACGGGAAAACGGCGGCCAATGCGGAAATCCACCGTTTTCTTAAGCCGAAATCTCGATCGCGCACAATGGCGAATAAGAATATAAGAGAGCGCTCCACAAAATTCGCTCGTTATTTGCCGTATACGATTATTATCAAAGATAACCATCAGATAATCTCTTTTTCTTCGTAATATGGAAAATGCGAGAAGTCTGAAAAAATTTAGGGTCATCCTTCTCTTTATTTTCATTCATTTTCATTTTTATTTTCTCATTCTGCTTTGCGACACTTCCGAGATTATAAGATGCAATTTCTTTTACATTAATGGCACAGTTTCCGCAAATTACTTTAATTTCTCTTGTCTTTGATGTTAAATGAATTTTCAGAGAGAAAGAAAGACAAAGAAAGAGAGAGAGAGAGAGAGTTGTTAAAGTACAAAGTTCTAATCACGGTTCACGTTGCTAGAAAAAAAGGAAGCATAAATGAAACTTAATCTTTCTAAGATGTTCTTTCAGTTAAAATTACGAAAGAATAACGATTTGGTAACGATGAATTTAAAAATTGATGTTACGGAAAGAAAATTATAGCTCGCCTTAATCGGATAATCGGTTTGAAAACGTTTTCTGGCTGGTAACGATTAATGGCGATTAAACTTTTATATAGTCATCCCCGTGGAATACACGGGGCAAAATTAATCTGAATTACATCGCGGTAACTTTTGCTACTTTTGATAACACGTAAACGACAGACGACGACGTACCTTCGAGTTGTACGTAATTGCGCCGATATTTCTCGGGTCGACGGCTCCGAAGATCGCACGTGGAAGGTAAACGACGGTACTTTTCCACGCCGTTCTTTTCCTCGGCTTTTCTCATTGCGGACACGATTAAATGCTTCAACTTTCCTCATAGTCGAGTCGCCAACCGTGCAGCATTGTGCAAGACACTTTCGTTAAAGAAAAATACTTCTTCGTGTCGTACTTTTTATCGACTTGTCTGCTTTTGTCGCGATTTCTTATGTGATCAGAGAAAATTAAAAGAACATCATTGCCGGTCGGAGTTATTGCAATAAGTAGAGAAGGTGATATTATGGCCCTTGTGGATACAATGGGCCACTCGTAATACCTCCGTTATTGCGAAGGGAATTCTAATAATTACTTATAATTTGTTTTATTCATTTGTTAAGTTAGTAGTTTCTTTTCAACCCATCATGCAATGTCGTCACATTTATATATATATATTATATATAACATCCTGAGTAATATTTATATTTCATAACTTTGAATCTAAATTGAACAACACATTGGCGAACGTAATCATTAAGTTTTCAATTAAAAATGTATTAATTATTAACAAAGCTATTGTACAAAATGGAAATGGGCGATCATAAAACCACTTTCTTCTCTATTATTACAGTGTTTACAGTCACGATCGGTAACAAGTGCACAACGAGCATTTCACGTCGGCATGATTTATATGATTTCGTAATGGATTTCTCGGAGAATAATAGCGAATGGCGAGTGCTACAAATAGCGCGGACAGCTTCAGTTAACAAAAGTTTAAGCATTATGTACGACTTGATCGCGTTCGCGATATTTCGAGCGGGTGTGTAACAAAGATAAAGAACGTCCCGCTCATATATTCGCGGGAACATCGTTCGCGAGTTCTCTGGCAATTCGCACGGACTCGTCCGTCGTCACACGAGCCATTTGATAATTTCCCGCCTCGTTAGTTAACGTAACGGGTTAGTTATCGTTCTGTACTTGCTCGGACGTGAAATATGGTTCGCGCGCGTGGCAGTAGCCGCTGTCAGCGTATCGTAGCGTATTAATGAATTTAGGCTGTCGACCGGGCTGCGGACATTTTAATAATTCCAAAGCTTTTTTAAAGCGACCCTTGAGCAGAGAGCAGAGAGCGGGTTCGCTGCCAACCAGCAATTTCAGTAATGGCGACGCGGTCTGGAACGTCGCGCAAAAAATCGAAGTTGCCAGCCAGCCTGATATATCCGATGATGCCTTATTTATGACGCGGATTTCCCAGAGCACAGGGTGACTTTTTCCTTTTCCGTAATTCGAGAGAGATATCGGATCGCATAATTTTGTAGAATAATAAGTATCTCATCATAATATTTAATTCGGTCTTGAGAAAAGGTATGAAATGCTTGAAACAGATTGGTAGCATGTCTCTCAAATTAATATAAAACAAAAGTTATGGTAATCAATTTTTTGCAAAACTTATATGTAACAAAGATTTATTTAAATTTATAGAAACATTAAGTTTATAATTTATAAATTATGCTTCTATTTGCTAATCTGCAAACTATGTTCCGTAAACACTTGCTATTTGAAAGAAAAATGTTCTCAATTCGTGTGTCGACAAAGAGATTCGAAGTATGTATTGTTCGCGTGTCTCGTCTTACCTATTGTCTTTCACGTTCGCGTTTTGAATCCTGATAAGATCAAATTGCCCCTCCTACTAACCGCGCCGCCCGCCCCGAATAAATGTTATCTGCGGCTATAAAATTTAGTTGAATGGAATATAAAGCATAAAACGAAGTCGCGATAAGCCAATATCTCTCCTCGCGGCTCGTTACGTTTACGAGTGTTTTACGAAGTTATCCGGCATTTCTTCCGCAAGAATTCCTAAACAAAATCCACGAGTGACACGTGACTGGAATTTCTCGCTATAATATTTGAGAATACGCGGTTACGTGTGCATTCATGTATATGCATTTATGTATACCGCTGCATTACTTCCGGACACATTATGTCTGTTCGTAGATAAAATTCTTTTCAATCAGACATTGTTGCGACACAAAGATATTTTTTTAAACGCGAATTATTCTTGTAGGTGTATAAACACCCATTATTTGACATTTCGTTTCCTGTTAATCAGTCTTTGCATTTAAATTATATTTATTCGCCTTTCCAACCTTCGCATTTAAATTATATTTAATTGCTCTTCGAATATTCTCTTCAAATTACCTTTGTAATCAGAGAAACAGGAATTACCGAAATTTTCTTAATGTACACTATGTTATTCGCGTATATCAATTATCCGGGTAATAGTGGACTATTATAATCACCGGGTAATTACTAAGTTTGCTGAAGTAAAGTCAGTAGCCCTCAGTGTGTTGCTTATAACCTCGAAAGTGCTGATTATTATGGTCCACTTTATATAAAGTTGGCCGTGGTTGCAAAATTACGATCCTTATATTTCTCCTAAAATGATGTACAATTATGACAATAGCTATAAGTATGTAAACTTATTAAAGAAACTAGATGGAATTATTCAATTAATATCAATTAAATAGAAGCATATTATCACGTTACCTATTACTTAAATTTTAAAAAATTGACAGATAAAGCGAATATAAATACTGAATATATTTTTATACTTAATTTCAAATAAAATTCTTTAAATATATTTTTATATTAAATTTATACTAAAAATATATTAAAAAAAACACAATTAAAGATGCATTCTTGTAAAGTTTAAAAGATGAAATTATTTGTCAGATCGATAAGATATTGACACATATACGTACATACGTTGCTTATAAAATTCATTAACAATTAAATGGTATCGCTAAAAGTACGTTCGAGCTGTTGCATGTAATAAAGCGATCGCGTGAAGAAATACAGTTTGAATTTAAACGATTACTGGAGAAATCGAATCAAAAAAGCTTTAACAACGTATGTGTTTGCCTGCTGTATGTGTGTGCATTTCTTAAAAGTTCTTATTCATAGCTGATCTTGGTGTCTGTTACTTTATTACTTTCATTCGTACGCAGTGCCTTGCCCCGCTTTTAAACTCCATTAAATCTTACCACTCTGGCAATATCGTTTCGTTGGCGTCCGAGAGAAATATTTTTCAATAACTAGATACGCCGATACTTCACCGAAACAGTACAAAACGTACGGCGCGGATTCATTCGCAAATCAATACCTGCATTTATATCGTGAAGGTAACAAAACGGCACTACGAACCATTTAATCTTTCATCGCCGCTAAGGGGCTTTCGGTATTTCTATTATATTTTCTTGCAAATCCTGTGCATATATCTTTAACAAATTTATTTAATCTTTTATGGAGATATAAGTATACTTGTACAAACTTTGCATGTGTATTCACTCGAAAGAGATCCGCCCCTTTACAATCACGTCATGATTTATTGCCACTTATATTCGGAATCGCGAACTTTACCGATTCTTTCCTGCAGCATTTTATTAATAACGCATTGATAAGAAATAGAAAGCGAGTAATAATTCCAATGTACAGATCAAACAAAAGCACCTCTCTCTCTCTCTCTCTCTCTCTCTCTCT
>QKQZ01029352.1:0-45355 GCA_003595255.1 Solenopsis fugax | reverse complement strand
TGAGTATCAAATCAACAATTCATTGTTTCATATATGTATAAGCAAGAATATAAAATCTTCTTGGAAGAATTTGATAATCTTAATCAGACATAATTTGCTTACGTGAAGAGAAAAATTTTCTCCATATAAACAAATTATGTCTGTTTAAGATTATAAATTCTTTCAAGAAGATTTTATATTCTTGCTTATAAATGAAATAATAAATTGTTGATTTGATATTAATTTTTTTTCTGTTCTACGAAACAAATTCAAAAACTTTAGTGCTGCAAAAATTAAAACTTTAAATGTCATTACGTGGTAGTCGTATAAATGATAAAAAGTACTATTATAAAAAAATATAGATTATCAATATTATATCTTAATAAATATGAAAAGTATTTATTATATTACGCAAAATTTTATGCAGATGAAATATGTCTCTAACGGAGAAAAGTGTGCACAGGAGAAATCAGCGTATTCTATCGTTTGTTTTAACGAGATAGCCCTTTCTTTGGTTATAGCGAGGTAAAGTTTGAAAATCTTCTCTGGCGATTTATTTCAAGCCCGCCGGAGATTGGCCGATTGATTTCCGGCGAGCGATTTACATCCGAGAGGAACTTAGGTCGGCCACGAGTGAAAAAGTCCGCGCAAACCTTTCAATTCGCCAAGTCGAGAAATCCTTCGGAAGGCAATCAGCGCCGCACAAACATTATCGCGCGACTCAAAGCGTTGGCGTAAGAGGAGATATTCCAGACGAATAAGACGGCCGGTCGAGTCTCGCGGAAATTACTTTACGTCTAAGAAAAAAAAAAGAAGAGAAAAAGTGAAAATTGCAGCGGAGCGGTAGCAGAGACTTTACGACGCCGAGAGGATGTTATAATGAAATCTTCGAAAATGTATTAAGATGAATGAGTAGAAAAAGCATACGGATGTATCGTAGTACAAACAATGACATATACGACATATTCGCAATTCGTCATATACTTATAAAATTAAATTTATTATAATCAACTTAATCAACTTAACGAAAATATCGTGATATATTACACCGCGGGAAAATGTCAGAATATCATTAGAGCTGTGCAATTTAAATTACGCTAGCATCATGATTTTTTTTCTTAAATCGCAACGCGGTATAATATACCAAGATTTTAAATTAAATTTTAATTAAATTTAATTATTTTTAATATCACAAATAAAACTCAAAATTGAACTTGTAATCCTATATAAATATTTATTCATTATAAATGTTTATATAGAAAAATTGTAAAACAAAAATTATCTTTATCTCACGTGATTTAAATATACTTGTAAATGTACATTTGATTCCGATTATAGAAGTTTATTTTTAATGCTAAATATGGTTTAACTAATCTGTTTGAAATTTCTTTTTTTTTTATTAATAATTGTGGTACTTAATAGCGTAGAACAAAGAAAATATATGTATAAATTTAAAATTGTTATAAATGTGCATAAGTTGTTATTTGCGGCATGTGGAAAAAATATATATCATTTTTGTAAACAAGTATTTGTATATTGTTTAGAAATAGTTCAATGTTTACTTTCCCCAATTTAATTTAATTTCAAGTACTATATCAATTATTATAATTATTTAATATTTTATATAGTAAAATATTTTATACAATTCTTTTTATGCAGTATAAGCAGACTAATGCGCAAAAAACCGATAATTTTCTATTTCATAAAATTTATATAATTTAAAACATTTGCGATCTAAATAAAACGTAATTCAAAATTGCGTTTAGTACAAAATTACACACAATTTAAAATATATAAGATAAAAATCGCGATGTGGTATATATCATATTAACTGTAATACTTAAGAAACATCGCAATCGAAATGCATAATTTTATATATCGCACATCTCTAGATGTCATTTCTTTATGTCTAGGTGTCATGAAGAGATGTGCGATACCATATGCACATTATCGTACATATTTTAGTGCCAGAGCAGTAATTAGTATTAAAAATTCTGATATAAAAACAGGATCATCGCAATAGTTTTCGAATTAGAAGGTACTGCATGAATAAAATAGGCCGATCATCTATCATTGATTTTCACAGCTTGGATGATATTAATTTTTCTGTTTACACAGAAAAAAATGAGTATCAAATCAACGATTTATTGTTTCATATATAAGCAAGAATATAAAATCTTCTTGGAAGAATTTGATAATCTTAACCAGACATAATTTGCTTACGTGAAGAGAACAATTTTCTTCATGTAAGCAAATTATGTCTGTTTAAGATTATCAATTCTTCCAAGAAGATTTTATATTCTTGCTTATATATGAAACAATGAATTGTTGATTTGATATTAATTTTTTTTCTGTGATAGCTAATTTTAGATAACTATTTTAGTTCACCGTAAATTATACCCAAAGACTCATCACTCATACCTATTCGTCGGTTATTCGACACTCCAAATTGATATCAGACGCGGATCCTTTCAGCAGATATGCCGCTACGTATCCGCGTGGCTAACAGCTTGACACAACCGCGTGTATCCGTCTACCAGCATAAATCAGAGCGACTACCGAGCTAACACGTCTGGTAGTAACTAGATGTACACATTTAGGTAGGTAGGCACCTACGTATTAGTCAGTAACCATCTTTGAAGTAAGTTAGGTACTGTCGAATCGATCCACGCGATGTGAAAACGGCGAAATAATATATCAACATTCGTAAACGAGAGGATGTTCGTTTGCGAAAGCACAAAAAAAATCCGATAACGCTTTCATTTCCCTGCAGTGATTAAAACTCGGGTGTAGATACATTAATTTTCGTAATTAATCCCTGAAATTGCATTTTCTTCACTTCTTAGTGAGAAATATAAATTTTCTGATTTAAATTTGAAATGGGATTTAATACCTGTATTTGAAGAACGATGGAAAAACAATCGTTAAATATATTTACATTATTATAATCAGAAAATACACGCACAAGCTTCCTGAGCTGTAGAATATAAAGGTTCTGGAAAATAAAAATTTAATTATGTAATTAAGTTGAATAAAATTCTACATCAAAATATGCATATACAGGTAGTTTCAAAACATGTTGCAGAAACGCAAAATTCGTTAATAGGGTAATTTTAAGCGACCCCATTAATTATTCATGCGATATTACATTGTGTCGATGAAACAACAACAATCCCAGCGCGCAACAAACCCGGGATCGCAATGGCTTGCCAATAGCAAACGCGAGTACAACGCGTCGATGCGTTAATGAAGTTGTTACTTCTGCCTGGCATAACCAGTTTGCTGCACGTTGTGATTCTGGCATAGCCAACTATCGAACATCGCAATTATAGCGAATCAATAATTTCAACCTGAGCGACGATTCGAGAATTACTCGTGTAACTTTGGCGTTCGACCGGAAACAGTACACCAAATCTGTAATGTTGGACAGTCCACACTGCGAGTCTTTCAGTGCCACTGAATTGAGCAAAATTACAGAACTGCGATGTAATTCATTAATACGTGATAATTAACGTAATATTATAATACGTAATGTTTTCAAAAAACATTTCCGACGCAATTTTTCAAAATAATGATTAAAACTTAATGTCTATATTGATTTTTTAGAACTAGATGTTTCAATATATTCAGCATACTATATCTTCACAATATGTTCTTATAAGCAGTATTCCTTTTCCCATTAAAAAAGTCAAAGATGAAAATTTAATACTAATTTTGTTTGAACTTTTTTATTCTCGTATAAAAAAAGCATTGAATTCTCCCTCGATTGAAATTTAATTGTACAAACAGTTTTGCAATTATTATATCATTTATGCAATGTTTGCATATGTTCTGAAAATATCTATTTTCACTGCTGCATTAAAACTTTGTAAAATAACGGTATGCAGGCGTAAGTAATATAATATTACTGTGATAATGTTTGCTTTGATTATACGCTTAGCTGGTATTAAATAAAAATTCTGTGAAATTTCATGAAAACTCTGACCACTTTTAGAAAATTCTAGCAAAATCGAACATCACGCACAAAATATTCGGTAGTAACATATTTGAAACGGTAGAATGTAAAAGTATCCTCTGTACACATATTCCTACCACAAATCTCGATCATTATTCACGCAAATTGTTATCGGAACTTAATTGAGCTTTCATGTTTAATGTCCTAAGTAAATTTTTTTTTAAATTCTTATAACCAATATAAATTAGACATTTATTGTAATTGCATATTTTTTGTAATTTATTCTCTGTTTAATAAAACAGACATATTCATTAATATAAATAAACGGATTCAATTTTTCTTTAATAGAAAAGAATTAAGCAGAGACTAAAGAAGATAATAAAAATTTACATTTTTTAATTCAATTTAATATAATTCCATATGGTTTCACATATCTTTTTTATATGTGTCTTTATCTTTATTCCTTTCATAAAAATTAAAATAACACCAAACATATTGTACGCAACAACAACCGCGTTATACTCTAGTAGCCCATATTTTTTTTATAATTGAACTTTTATATAAGTTTTGTATGTAATGTAAATAAGTAAAATTAGAAATTTGTAATATTTTATTATACTCAATTTCATTATATTTGCTTTATATTTTTATTTATAGCAATTTAAAACTTTAAACAACCACTCAAGAAGCATAGCCAGTTCACAAAACAATGACTGTTAAATAAAATGAATGAATAAATGTGTGAAATTTGCAACCGCCATCAGCAGCTTAAATGTATTATCATATGAAAATTCTGCCAGCGAATGATTCGCTTGGAATTTCCACAAACGAGAGCGCAGAAAGGTCGGTATTAGCGACCGCAAAGTACCGCGGAATATCACATGACTGACAAAATTGCTTTAATCTCGCCGTCTTTCCATCTCTATTTCTATAAACGCAATACCGCCTTTTAGCTTCATGTAAGCTAAGCTTCCGTCTGGATAGAAATTTTCTAAAAAGCACATTAAAGAATAAATTCCTAAGGCTGGAACTCAGTACAAATCTAAAAAAAATTGCAAATTAAATAATATGCTGAAGATAGCATAAAATCGCATTCAAGTTAGACAAAGTTAAGTCTAAAAACTCAAATTTCTGTCGTTTCTTTAATTTCTTATCTAATTCTTTTCTAATAAAAAGAGATTATTAATAAATTATACTTCTACTTGTATTTATTCACTTGTATTAACGAATGTAAAAACATTATCAAATATTAAAATGAGATTGAGCAAGAAGACTTGACATGTTATTGTTAAAAGTGACGGGGGAAAGGATGCAATGCTAATGTCATATGAATGAACATTCTATAACTTCATTGAATTCTAAGGACGTTGCTGAAATTCAACGCAGGATTCCAGAGAAGTTGGTAATTGTAGGTTTCCGAATTTCAGGGTAGGTAGGTGCCAGCATCCCAATTCGGATGCTTGAAACTTCAGTTCGGAATCATGAACTTCGAGTCGATTAGACCAAGTCGTTAGTTGCTCAGTATCAACGCACGCTTAAATCTCTAACTTCGATATTTTATTTGAAATGTGTTTAATTGTTAGTATGTTGCTATCAATAATTATACTTGCAAAAATAAAAAAATTATGAAACTACTTTGAGGTTATCAAACATGCAATTAACATTTTAAATCCACTACACAACACATAAAAACGTGCACATTTAATCAATAATAAATCATCATCTATTTAAATTCTAAATAACAAGTATACAGTAAAGTTAAAGATATAGTAAAGTTAAAAATCCAAAAAATTCAAACAATCCAGAATTCACTAAATTGCGAATTAATTAAATGGAAAATTGAGTTATCTTAATCGTTCGTTCGTAAATGGTGCCATAAGAATCATGATTGGATGGAATATAACGATGTTCTATAATGAGCTGTAATTTTCATGTAAATAACTTTATTAGTAATTTAAATAGCTTTATTTTTTTTTACATATTGCATGTATAATTTTATCCTCTCGTGAAAATTTACATAATTTCATAATAATGTATTTTTTATACATGTTTTAAGTTAAACATTCTCTCCAGCTTGCACTGTGGCGTCGTTGAACGCTTATAAGCTTTTACCTTTTAGCTTTTCTCTTTGCCTTCTAGCAGATTGCGGCAATACGGTGGGTACAGTTAAGAATTTCATTGAAGCGTGAGACCCTTGTTAGTCGATTGTACGAAGATCGGAAAGAATCGTGTATAAGAGTGGTTCGGAATTTAATTTGTACGAAGCATTCTGTGAAAACCCGTTTCAGATTCCACATTATTGTACTTTCTTGATACTTCCGTTCATTAAATACGACACAGAAATGCGCGAAAGAAACGCTACAGTGTGTGTCTTTCTCATTTATAAGATAAAATATTTATCTTTTCATTGATATTTTCTCATTACCTATTTCTCTAAACTTAAACACTTTTCTAACAAATAACAAAGATAAAAATATTTCACTAAAACGTTTAAATAAAATTAGATAAATGTTTTCGATATAAATAAGAAATAAATATAAGAAAAGTTAAATATCATTAGTACACACACATAAAATATAAAATTAAAAACTAAGAAAAGATTTACTTCTATATAAGAACATTCCATAACCGCAATACAATATAAGTTCGTATTCTAAAAATTAATTTAAAAAATTCTAGAATGAAAATCTCACCGGTTCCTAAATTACAAGTAATTAAAATCAGTCATACTTTTTACAATTTAATCTCATTCTTTTAATTTTTAAAATTATATCATATTCTTGATTAAACTCACAAAATTTTATTCCTCTTTCAGATTATCAAAATTTGTAAAATACTAATAATAATTGATATTAATTTATACACATTTTTCTTCGTTTAAAGTAAAATATAATTAAAAAAAAACACGACAGATGTAACAATTTTAAATTGAGAAATCAATCAATTATTCAAATGAAAAATTGTTATTTAAAAGAAAGATTAAATAATGAGTAAGTTAAAATTTGCTATTAATAATCACATATACACATTTATGAGGACACTACTGTAGAGTTTGTGAAACATTGCGCAAAATGTATGATTATAACCAATTTGTCGAAATTAATACAACCAAGAATATAACATATTTGAATATGCATTTGTTTTTCATAGCCCATTAAATATTTTGTAACGGCAACGAAATGGTTGATATACGACGCCGGACGATTGTTTTTGCGTAAACACAGTAGAGTACACGGTGCGCTGTGCTTACACAAGATCGCTTTATTCGCGCGGCGAAATTCGGGCGGGCAGCCAGCGACGCAAAACATGCCGTACAACTCATTACTCCTCAGAACATCGCCGTAGTAAGTAATAGATATCCACCAAACACGATCATTGCTTGTGAAAAAACAAATAGTAATTATAAATCCGTACAATTAATTCTCACGATTGATAATTCGTAGGCGTCTTAAGACTCGCTGTGTCGAAGAGAGATTTTTTTTCGTAGTATGGATTGAAGAAGTAGAAGACGAGTATAATGAATAACTGTTTCAGTGCAATACATTTAGACCTTAAGAGTGCTACTTATATTTTTCTGACATTAATATTACTCTGAGTGAAAAAATTCACCCTATCTAATTAAGAATTTTTTTAAATACTTTTAAGAATTTTTCTTGATTTTTTTCAACTTTATAGGTTGGAAAGTATTAAAATAACTGAGGTAACACTGTTTTAATGTAAACAAAGCCTTATTAAATGTTATTTCAAAATTTTAATAATAAAAACTTGAATTAGCACCTGGATGAAAATTCATTCACAGTAGTATTCTATCTGTAGTTAATATTTGGATTCGCAAAGTTTTGAACTTGTTCGAAATTTGTTGTTGTACATACAATCCATTCTCCACAGATATATATTTGTCCTTAATTTTATGTCGTATATTTATTAGATAATAAAGTATAAGATAGTATATTACCTTGAAACGCAAGATAATGTAATTTATTATTCAAAGTACGGGAAGTGCGCGAAAATGCTAGAAGCAACAGGTATAGTATCGTCGCAGCGAATGCCGTGTGAAATAGCCGCATGATTTTCGAATTCTCTCACACCATTGAAAATGACGCGATTAATAAGATTTTCAGGATATCAGGCGATTGTAATTTCACTTAATCGTTCTTTTTTCAGATTATTCTTTCATCGCAACGCAGTAAAATGTTGATCAAACAACAGGTCGCGATCTTTGTATTTTGTGTAGTGCCTAACACGTGTAATCGTAATCATTCATGAATGAGTGGGTGCCATAAAGAAGTAACTATTAGAATCTAAAAAGAGAAGAAAGGCATTGGGCGGTGAACCAATCTTGGTCTATTCATAAGTTATAACTTATTTAATTTATCGTTATATGTCAGATCATAGTTGTACAATATAAACAATTATTGCATACCGTATTAATAAATACTAAATTATATTTTATTTTAAGATAATGGATTTATAAAAAAATTATATTAAATGTATCAAATTTAATGTATATACTATACATCAAAACATCAAAAAGAAAAAATTAAAAGATTATTTCATGGATCCATTGCTTTAAAACGTCAATAGGCTGGGTTAATACATTTAGTACAGTTCTCGTTATTAATATTTTGGTAGTTTATAAAATAATATTTGATAATAATTCTGGATTATGTATAACCACGATGCCTTATTAATTGTTTGTACTTATATTGTATATACAAGAATCACATATATAAAGCTCGTTAAATACAATTTATTATTATTGATACATCATTAACCGATGATGATTTACTGGCTCGTGTTTTGTATGTATACCAAAATATTAATTACAAGATTCTCAAATCGTGTGAAATTTTAAACTGCAGGCAGAAAAAGAAAGATACGAACTATTTCTCTCAAAGTAAATTTAATAAAAAGTAATAAACAATAAGAGAATGGTCTTTATTATTAAAAAAATTATACCTAAATTTTGTTAAGATATTAATGTACTGTTTGCGAAACACGAAACACACGTAAGAAACAATTACAAACATCATAAAGAGACATGTGATATATCAATATATTAAATATTTAAAAATATATATTTTTGTCTAATATCTTTTTCAAGTTTTGTTATATACAGTTATATAAATGATGATAGAGATAAACAAGAAAAATTTGAAATAAAGTTCCAATATTTAAAAAGTAAAGTACCAATATTTCTAAAAACATTATTTTAAACTTTTCATCTAGTTCTTTTTTAATGTGTTGTTCATCAATAAACATGATGCTACATATTTCATGTGAAATAAATTGATATTTATAAAACATGATAGAAAAACATGATAGAAAAAAATTGTTCACATTTATTCGTGTTATTGTATTTTTCTCTCTTTTTCTTTGTGAATATTTTAAAAATACAATTTGCAATTGGCCTTTTAGAATTAAATATACAAACTATTACAAAAACATAATATTGATTATATAACATATTTTAGCTAAATTATTTAAAAACACGTTAATAATTATTAATTGTATTTGTAGTTATAACGCACCTACTTTTTCCTAATTATTCCCAGCCTATCCATATTTATTGATAATTCAGCTTTATATCAGTTAAAATTAAAATCAATATTACGCAAATATCATGTAAAACTGGACAACGAATAACATTCGAAATGAGGAATGCGTGTACGCATAGTTGCGGAATTGAACGTGTGAACTTTATGCAATACCATCGGCTGACTTTGATCACTTGTAACTCGGAAATTATTACGATTTCATTTCATTTCTTTTATAATCTTCAGAATACACTCTTATAAAATATAATAATTGCAGAACGCTTGATGAATTAAATTAATTCAATTGAATACTTGCATAAAAATTTGAAAATTAGCGTTACGTGAGATATTCGGTCATTTATTTCAAGATAATTCTCTTTTTAATGATATTCAATAGTTGGCCTCTTGTATGGAAGAGGATTACCTTTCAATAGCTCAACGACACAATCGACGAGTCTCGGTTCTTATTTCGCTCTGGTAATTAAAGTTATGATGTAGGTCAGAGAGTCTAATGACACTAGCTGCATCTGCATACATTTATATGCACACACATGCATATAATTCTCACGTATAAATGCGCGGCAGTATGCATACAGAATGGAACAACACAGTATTTCTATGCGCACATAAATCTACCTGCACTCTTTTGCGCGTACGTGATAAGGGACATAGTATGCAAAAATATACGCTCGAGGTTTTATTGCAAGCGTACTGGCGTAATCAACCCTCTTAGCGGCTCATATCCTCGACGCCGAACACTTTCACATTGCGTTATTAAATAAGAAAAATTTTCCAATTTTTTTAGAATGGCATGACTTCTCTCCTATTTTTGGAATATGCGAAAAAAATTATAAAATTTCTCAAGCAAATGAAACAGATTTTATTTACAGTGTTTTGTTCACATGCTTTAACTGTAAAATTAAAATTTTATCATATTGAAACTTGATTGAATAAAAATTGAGTTTAAAATATGCTATTTAATTAAAGTTTAAAGATCGAATTGTTGAAACTTCAATCATTCACGATAATCAAAATACGGACTATTATTTTATTAATTAGTGAATATAGCTAAATATAACACAATATTCAACGTTCATGTTTTCAATTTAAAATGTTAACGTAAAGACATTTCTTAAAATAGTTAAAGTAACTCCGCTGATATGTTATTGTTGATAAATGCTCTTCGCAATAACTATATATTTATTATTTATAATTTATTTTCGTCCGAATCATATTGCAATTAATTAAATAACGTTTGGACAATTTACTAAATAAAACAACAACGGAAAATAGGTTATTAGAATCAGCGTCATTATTAATTGGTTCACCAATGAGGATGAAGGCGTTCCATTAATTGGAGGAATACGGCGAGGCAATGAATCGAGACTCTATCGAGCCTAACCTGATGAAACCGGGATAATTATCTGCCCCGATAATAGCAGACAGAGTATACGGCCAGCATTCACAGTGTGTAACAGTGTCGCGTCAAAAGGCTTTGTAATTCGACTTGAATAATGATGCTGCATGCCATTCTACGTTGCTTTGTCATGTGTAATTGCAACCGCTAATATTGATGATTATAATCGTACTCTACAAATCCCTAGGTATGTAAAGCATAATAGCGTAAGGAACGTGAATTCACATTATCATAAATAAATCTATGTCGCGCTATGTTGTTTAAGAAACTAACCTTTTTAATATTAAGAAAGGGAAAGCAAGAAAGGGAAGTAAAAAAAGATGTATATTCGAAAAATTGAACAATTTTTCTTTTCTTTTCATAGTTTTTGAAGAGTTTAATACGAAGTAAAAATCAACACTACAAAGCAGTTAAAGATTGGCTTGTAATTTAAAAAAAAATTACTCAAATTTGTAACAATAATTTTTTTGTAATAATGCAATATGTAAACATGTGATTAACTTTCCTTACTCATCACTTTTTTCAAATACTTATACAAATAGAAAAATAGAAATCAATCTTTGGTAATTCTAGTGTTAAATTTAATATAAAATGTCGGACTCCCTTAATTACACATGTTAAATTTTTGAATAATGTTTGAAGATTTATTAGAATAATTATGAATTACTTTGTGCAAATGAGGGAACAAAGAGTATTTTTTCTTTCAGTTTTAAGTACTTTTCATATTCTATCACTGACGCGACTATGTTGTTCTATTATACCATACATAAAGTCATCGGACCCTGATTGGTTTGAAGATTGCGAGAATGCGCAATTGCGTTAGTACATTATCGGTTTGATTTAGAGGAGTCAGTCTATTTTGGGGTTCATTGCATTGTCGTGTACCTCTCGCGGGAGGGATGCGACCCCCAATGGAATATTGCGAAGTATGAACCCAGTAACAAATGGCGCTACATATCCAAAGGCCGCGTGCTGGTTATTGCAATCATTACCCCATACGAACGTCTCCCGATTTGCGATACGCATTGTCAAAGCCATTAAGAGTATTGTTCGAAGCACCGAATGAGTGCCTCATGGTATGGACGAATGTGCGTCCATATATCGGCTGACTCAGCAATTGCCTATCTAATCTAAAACATTCGTTATCATATCCGTTTCTCGAGAGTTTAAACTCTCGGAAATTCAACCTTATTTAGACAGAGAATTGCTGAGACAAATACAAACTCAATACGATTTGTAACAACGATCGCAACCGCCTAGCAACATCGTTACACGACCGCACGCGTGGCGTCCCGTCCACCAATCCCGATCACTAGACGCAATCTTGCCCGTGACGTAGTCGTCGGTGCCATTACGTCAACCAATATCTAGCGTCACTTAAAAGTGACCTGAACACGATTTGAATTTCTTTTCATAATTGGTGGAGCGGACGAGACGTCACGTACTGCGACGCTGATAAATAGACTGCACGCCGCGGAGAGCGCGCCTTTTTCGTAGTATCTCGCTCGCTAGTCGCTGTCTCTCAATTTGAAGTTTATCGCGCCTTCGTTTTACGTATTTTTTTTGTAGCTTACGAGCCTGTCCGCGGCAACGCCACCGCCACACTAAATTCGTGGAACAAGTGCAATATCAAATTAATTAAGTGTCAAATAAATTTGTTGTGACCTTAAGTGAAATAATTTTTTATTTGAGGTCACCCTGCACACTTCCATCCTCGACTCTCGCGTCGCGCCAACAGTAACAAGTATCGTGAGTATGAATGGTCAATCATTCTCGTATATATTAGGAGAAGTATAATCTTTATGAATATAATTACATAGTGTAATAATTATAGTTAAAAGCGCCATTTTTATAGTTATTACTTCTATAATGTTAGTAATAACAACCTTGTATTTATAATCCTATTAACTATAAAAAAATTTGATTATAAATTATGATAATTTCAAATATTAATTAATATGATAAAATATGAATGCCAAAAATAAACATTTCTATGTAATGAATGCAATTCTAGTAAATATAACTATTTCTTAATATTCGCTTTCGTAATAATAATAATTAATAGCTATAATTTGCATGATAAGAACAACTCGTATATAGTTGACAATGAAAATGATTGTGGATTACATTTAAATTATGATAATCGCTACCATTTTTTTTTCTCTCTGTGTACTGCTGAAAACTTCCTCCATTAATGTCCGATGTATCCGTCTCCCCCATATTGTCCCACGCGCCAATAAACCGACCCTCGCGTTTAAATTTAGGGGTTTGTCCCGGTAATAAATAAGGGTCGGTGCAACGTAACTAAAATTGATCTTCGCCGATGAATAATTGCGTTGCGAGGAGGATGTCCCATTATAAGCATTACAATAAGCGGCGCGGTGAATTGAGGACGCGTTAATTTTTTTGACAGTGTGACAAGAATATATTCATGTGCAAGTAATGGAAACTGTCAATGGAGTGACCATGCAGTCGCAGTAAAAATTATTGGTAGAATATGTGTACAAGCATTCGCGTAACGTATTTTGATTCATAAACTTATAGCAAACATCTCGATGAAGCTATGGCTGACAGGATATCCGGTTGGTACTCGTTATATCCCGTATACATAGCTTCGGTCGCAAATAACTTCACAACAACGTTTACAGACTAACTCCGCGCTCGCCAGCTACAATTTCCAGCAAATGTTCGGCAACCAATCACGCTTTACTCTCGGTCTACCTACATAACGTCAGTACTTACTTCTCGTTTACAAGCCTTGAAATTTCCTCCGTAGTAGCTTTCGCGTCCTCCAGAGACTGCCGTGATACTCAACGCAACCGAGTTGAATTAATACCACTTACATACGCGTCGTTAATGAAAATTAAACACGGCTGTGATATATGGTCAACCGTTACCGAGCGTTATGCTGCAGATAACTGATCGTGATTGCATCTTGTAAAAGTTATAATTTATCGGTAAATATAATAATTTCACAGGGTAAAAAAATGTATACAAAAATGTACCTACCCAGATAGCAATGCATTCCTAGCACAAAAAGAGAAATACTACTACGAATTTTCCTTCGGTTGCAATCACGTTGCTATAATGGAGGTGCCAATCCCTTTGTATAGGGTAATCTGAAGACAACAAGAAAGAAACTGTTTCCTAGACAACTGAAGGACAATAGCGTATGAAACTTATTAATATAAAATTTTGAACTTGTTAAAAAGTCGCATATGTGGCATGCGTTGCCGGCGATATCATAAGTAAAAACGGAAGCCGCTTTCCTCAATAAAGATAACTTAGCAATGCATTTTTATCAAATTGATAAGCAACATACCGGAAACTTTTATCTATACTTCTATCTAGCTATCTGGGTAACTGTATGCGCATCATTTAAACGTATTTGATTTTCAAAAAAATTAATTTAGTTTAATATAAGCTTCAAACAAAAAATAACTGTAGAGAAAAATTTTTCATAAAATGTCATTTAATCGTAATTTAATTATTTACACATGCGAGTTAACGAATTGAGGTTATCAAAATGCATTTGTATTATATTATGCTATATATGGTTTCGATGGTTTATCTCTCGTTATTTTCCAACAGAATAATTCCATTAATTATCTCTATTGCATTTCTCATAATTACATGTATTACTAAATAATTTTAGTCTTAGACTTAAAAAATAAACGATATCGGTTACCATAGCTAACATGGATCAATTGGATTTTTTAATATAAATTATATTTAGAGATATAAAGAAAATCTATATGTAAAACAGATTAAGTAACGAAAAGTCTTGAAATTAAATCCGATCAAAAATAAAGGGGCCTTATAATAAGCCCATACATGTTCAATGGCACGTAGATACTATTCAGACAATCTTGATCATTAAATGTTCGGCAGAACCGAATTATCGTTTAGCCGAAATCGAAACGTAGAAACGGAGAAGTAGAGAAGGGAGTCCGTGGCGATAATTAATTCCACGTCGTTGACATATGGTGTTCGCGAGGGCGCTATTTCGAATTACCATGCTATGCGAGCAGCTATATCGTTCGGAATGGCGTATGGCTGCGACTTGTCGCCACCAGACAAGGCATTTAATTAACGGAGCTAATCTGGGCTAAACAGTAATTAAAACTACAGGCCGTACTCTTTTCTGTCCTCGTTATTGCGCGATTACTAAATCACTTCTTTGCTTTCATAATGGTTACTGAAATGTCTCTTCACTTTTAATCGTAATAAGATGTAGCGCACGCTAGACGGATATTGGTTAAAATTTCCTTGTCATGTTAATTATTATTATCCCGAATTATTATTTTCCCGAAATATTATTTTCAAGAGGGAAATCTCTCGGCAGAGAGAAATTTATCTCGATATTTTGTTTAAATGTAGCACAGCTGAAGAAACTGGCACTACACCAGTAACTCCTTTGATTAATTACAAATTGTCATATGTTACAACTATCTTGTGACAAAAAAAGAGAGTAGTATTTCGATGCGGGTGTAGAAACGCACACACATTTGATAGTAGACAAAAATTATTCACTTACATGCGACTCCAAAGCATCTTATTATATATTTGATCCTGTTTTATTTATATCCAATAAATTTGTAACTTGTTTTGCAATGCTAAATACGCAATTCTATATTACATATACAATATTTAATGTCAATATATATTATATAATTTTTAATGCAATGTTTAATAATAAATCAAAAAATTTTATTTGCAATAATATGTGTAAATAATCTGCAAATAGGTCTAAAAAATATTTAAAAAATATTTAAAAAATAGATCGATAAAGACAATGGTCGTTTAGCAATACAGTTAATTTAGGCGAAATTGGTTTTCTATTGGAAAGTAACAAGAGATAAACTCGAAACACGATATAACACATATAGATTTCGATATCTTCAATTTGTAAACTATATGTATGTACGTAGTTATATTATGATCAAATGTTCAGAAAATTCGTCATTTTCTAGACGTTTACTATTAATGTAATATGCAAATGAGTTTAAAAGAACATAAAATTACTTAAAAAATACATCAATATATAAAAAAGTTTAGTAATATAAATAATTCATGAATTTGATTTTTTATTGGAAAATTACGAAAAATAAACTATCGGAAACGTAATATAATGCACGTAATATGATGCGGATTTCAATAGCTTCAAATTGCAGACTCACATGTGTAACAATTATATTATGATTAAATACACTGAGAGAAATGTTTGGTAAAATCAACCAATGTTAGGTTGAATAGTGATCAAATGATTTTTATAGTGATAGTTACTAAATATATAGTTATTTTGACCAAACAATTTGTAGCCTTAACCAAATAATTATTTTCATACAACAAATTACAAAAATTTATAAAAAGCACTAAGATCCAGCTTGACTGTACAAGGCGTTCTTATTTCAATTTGTATGTATTACATTAACGGTCGAATATCTCCAATTTTAAATTACAAAAAGTTTTGTTAAATGTAACTAAGTTTTTGGTACCAATTACTATAAAATTCATTTGATCACAATTCTATCAAACCCTTTTCTCTCAGTGTATCCAGAAAAGGGCAAATAGAATTCAATTCCTAAGTTAAAATCGAATACAAATGCATCGATGCTATGTGATCTACATTACAAAACTTCCACATGCAATAATATATTTCGTAATGCGAATTGACAAGTGATAAGAAATACTATAATTATTTTTTCAATTTTGTTAAGAGCAAAAATTTTTACAGATTTGTCGTTTTCACTTTTTTCGCGTGTTTCATGTTGCAACACGCACATTGCGCAACGTTACCGCAGCTGCAAGAGTAATCGCTGGCATAACGGACCTTCTCTATACATCATCGCGAGAATTGTCAGTTTTTCGAAATCGCGCTCGCGTTCCATCATAAACGTCCGCGCCAATAAATCGAGGCAACCGAAACAACTCGGCATCTAGATTTATCTATGTACTCTCTTTTAACGACCTCGTACGAAACTCGTGAAGACGATCCGCGGTGATTTTTCCATTACAGTTGATGGAATCCTTATGCGACCATGTTAAAAACTCATTGAACTGCGACACTGTCGTCAGTTTTTCATGCACATGCTTTTTGCAGTGAGAAAAAAATATATATAATGTTTTTTCATTTTATTTCAATTTTTCATTTTATTATTATATTTATTAAATAATTTTATTAATTTTATGATTTATTTTCAAATTCATTTAAAGCATTTTCCTAAAGCTAAACTTTGTTACTTCGTTAAATAAAATATAAATTATATTGGGTTTCTTTCGCAATGAAGACTATCAATAAATAATAATTTATAAAATTATTATTTTAGTCTTGATCTTTTATATCAGTCGTATCATGAATTATTTCTAAATACAAATTGGATCAAAGTAAGTTAAATCGAGATATTTCTTTATCGGATTAGCTAAACAATCAAAGACGCCCTCAAAGTCGCGAGAAACGATCATGCCTTCGCGTTTAAAGGAATGCAATTTCGCCGTCACGTTCACCCACGATTGTTTCGCGAAAGAAACTTCGTGCTCGAAAGAGCGGATAATTGGCCTGAACTATAGTGGCAGACTGTGCGCGGTCGGAATTTCTTTGGGAAATCCATTCCCAGAGTCGAGCAGATGCTCATGTCAGTTATATAGACGCGATGGGCCCGTCGTAGAGGGAATTTTAATCAAGCAAGGATCGTGCGTGCTAAATGTTCCGCTTATTTACGTAAACGTTAGTAAATAAAAATTAGAAGCTTCCACCGCTGAACGTTTTTAGTCTATTTTTCTTGAAAAAAAATTGAACATCTATAACACAAAAAATTAAGAAGAAAAAAAGAAAAGAAATAATTTACCATTTTTTATGTAAGTTAATAATAAAAAATTCTTATTACAATAAATTTTGCAACACACAGACGCACAGTCTATCAATATTGTATAGGTATTATGCTAGTCGTAACAATATTGTACGTTATTAAGGTAAAACATTGATTATTATTTTTCATATCGAGAAGCACTTCAATATTGAGAGTTGAAATAATTCATCGGATGTATTGATGAGAAATATAACACCAATCTTCCATACATCTATATATATTCAAATAAATGATAGAATTCCATGTAGGCATTTCAGTCGAAAATCGGACGTTTATACAAGCGACGTAATCATCGTGCTAACGATGTAAAAGCGAAATATCGTGAAAAGAAGCGTACTCGATGAAACAGGCTTCCAAGCCTCGATTAACGCTTGTGCCCCACTCGTAAGTAACATGCGTTGATTACGGTCTCTATACGCTAATTATGTTCACGCATTTACGATCATGCGTGTCCGCCGACTGCTAAAACTGCACGTTCGCTTGCATACAATGTGTATTATTCACGAATGCCCAATTTTGCACGTGTCTAAAATAAATTAGCCTCAATGAGCAAGTTTGTGCCATTCGACAACCGAATAAAATATCTCTTAATTATTGAATAATGTTTAAGTTACTATTTTAGAAAAATTATGATAAATACACAACATAAAAATTGTCGTCTACATATTTGTAATTTTTTTTACAAAGTTTTGACGTTATAGTTGATATAACAGACGAAACAGAAATTGAATTTATAGTAATAATAATGATTATATTAAATCTAATTTTGATGTAATGATCATCGATGATCTTTTATTCATACAAAATTATAATTGACCTGTTTATTAAAAAATAAATGAAAGTTCAACAATCATTCTTTTAATATACATATATAATAAAAAAAGTTTTAATAAAGATATGTCCAATATTAACTATCAACCTCACTATGCATGTACATAGTCCCTATTTTCATAATTTCTATATACGTGTACAAAGTGTCTGTAAGTCTAATCTTATAATTCGAACATGGGTCAAAATTATGAAAAACCGCGAAATACGTATTCGATCATTTCGAGAGTCTACTCTACCTTCCCAACCTCTTTAAAAGAGTAGCCCCTTGAAATAATTGAACACGTATTTCGCAGTTTTTCATAATTTTAAATCGTTAAAATACACGATATGAGAATAGATTTTATAGACACCTTGCACATTGAGAAAAAAAGTTTGTTAAAAAACTAAAATATTTAATCCGATACGTTCAATTAAACCTTTGGTTGATTCAATAGTCATTTAGTTACACAAAAGAAGATATAGTTCATTCATGTCAATCATTCAAGTTTTCTAATCAAGGCTTAATTAAACCAACTCAATATTTAGTTGCACGTATTGTAACTAAATATTTTAGTTTTTCAGCAAATTTTTTTTTCTCAGTGTATAGAGTTATCTCTTTTATGTAAAAGGAAATATCCCACATGCATCTGCTTTAATATCGCTTTCGATTTCTCGCGAAGGATCCAACTGAGGTTACACCTAGAAAAGCTTCTTGATATTGCGCGACAAGGACTGTCGAAAGAGGCATCACCGTCTAGAAAGAGGGTGTGATGTGCAGAAGAATGGCGGCGGAAAGGCGAAACCGGCGGGAATGAATCCGGAGATAAAAGAGAACGAGAAATTGAAAACCGAGTGGGCGAAATTGGATGCAGCTGCATATTAACCTCCTGATGGGAGGATTGTGATGAGGTCAGATTGCCTCCCTCGACTTATTCCATTTGTCTTTGCGCAACGTAGGGGGATTGCTTGAGACATCCATTAGATAGTCCTGAAATTCCATTTGCGGACGGCGAGCGTGTGCCGGATTTCGCGCGGATTAAGCCGGGAGTATTGTTACGCTTGGCGAAATTATATCGTTAAATACACCCAGTGGCGAGACTTGACTCGCGCGCGCTAGCTCTTGCTTACAAATATACCAAGAAATATTAACAAAAGAATTTTTGTATGTATATAAAATTGTAAATAAGTTTAATATGTATATTTTAAATGTTCCATCCTAATATGCCATCAAACATGACAATTAAAAGAAAATCTAATAATATCTAATAAATAATGTGACATAAAAACAGCAGCAAAAATTATATTTAACAATTGTAGAGAAGTAACCGGGGATTGGTGTCGAGAAAAAGTTGCGATTGTATTTGCGGCGTTTACTTTGCATAATGTATTATAATTAGAAACTTCCGAGCGATCTTCGCGCGAGCTTTCTGTGGCTCGGGGGCTAAGAGGAAAGCACACCTCCGGAGAGCACGTGAATAACGGTATGGAGTTATGCACCTCGCGCGATGCCGAGAGTTACACTTGCCGCGAAATTTCACGGGAAATCCGTACAGCATTAACAGCGGAAACGCGCAGTTTAAACTGCACCGCGCCGGGTGTAAAAGCGTGCAGTATCGCATTTGGGATTGTCTCCGGCTGACCGAGTACGCTTCTTCGTGGTCCAACATGGCACCGATTCAGTTATCCGCATAACGCTAAACGCATCAGCCTGCTTTTCCGCAAAATCCTCATTGTGGTTTAACGTCGCCTCCCATATGTCGCCGCCAAAGAATGAGCATCTGTGCCTTCACGAGAATATTATTATCTCGAATCAACACTTTACAATCCTTTATCACCAAGCTCATGAAGCTTTATATCATCAAGATATTAACAGGAAAATTTAGATTCCTTTAAAGTTTAATTTATTAATACAAATATATTTTTACGAAACAAAGTGAAGTATTCGACCGATAATGTATAATACAAATTGAATAAGAAAAGCCTTCTACGGTCGTAGATCTTCATGTTATGTTTTTGTTTGTGTGATTTTATATACCCATCCAAATTTAACGAAACTGTGCGCTGATTACTTTTCAGACATAACACAGTCCTAAGTTAAATAAGAATGAGTAATATCACGTTTTTATTAAATTAAAATTAATTCAATAATGATTGATGCTGACTTGCATCTAGATATTAAACCCCTTCCCCCTGAAAAAACTGTAAAGAATTTATTGCGAAAAATATCACCTTAGCCAGGGTTTGAACCTGGGATCTCCCGAATCTCCGGTACGGGTGTCTTTATTTATTTAAATATATTTTTATTTTTATTCGTCATAAAATCATAAAATCAATATTATAATTTTTGCACAAATAATTTTTTAATTATTATTTAAAAAATCCTGCGTTAAAAGAAATACACTTAAAAAAAAGAGTATATTTTAAAAAGTGTAATAAAAGCAACCTACTAAAAAGAAGCGTAGTAAAAGAAACCATTAGAAGTTTGTGTGCCTTATATCTCATATTATTTCTTTTTACTCTTTTCACTGTTCTTAATTGTCAATCTCACAACGTACATGCTGTTTTCTTCGCCTGAATTGGACGTTGCTGCTGTCGCGATTCGAAAGGACGTTCCGGATGTGCCACCTTCACAAAATCCCCGTGCGGATATCGTTGCGACGCAGCTTTCCGCGGCGCGAGTCCACGGATTTGCGGATCGCGACAAATCCGATATTTTCTCCCGGTCGACTCCGCGCTCGTATATCATTCACCGCAAGCAAAAATCCTCGAGCTTTATAGAATAACGTTCCTCGCGCGGCGTGCAGTAGTAGTGCGATGCGAATTTATGCGGCGATAAATAAGCTCGAGCGCGCGCGCGATAGAAACCTTTTCCTCGCACGACACTCTAATCGCGTGTACGACACGCTCTGTACGTTCTTATCGTTGTACTGCAAAGTGCGGGAGAGACCGCTGGTCGTTGAATTGTGGAAGATGTTTCCGGAGACAGCTGTAAACGCGCGTAATGTACGTGCGGCTGTTACGTGCTCGTTTAATTAATTAAGTGTTAATTCCAGCGGGATAAACGACAGACAACCGACCATTGTGCATAAACTCGATTTTATCGCATGATTCGATTATATTACAAATTAAATTGCAATTTAAGATATTGTGAAATATTGAGAGGCTATTATTAACGAAATATTTCGAACATGGATCTTTTAAAATTAGAGAGATATTCGACCAATAATGTATAACATACAAATTGAAACAAGAACGTCTTCTACGGTCAAGCTAGATCTTAGCTTTTATAAATTTTACTTGTGTGATTTTTATATACCTTTATTCAAATTCAACCGCGCAGTCGGTTGAATTTGAATAAAGGTAGAAGGCGTTCTTGTTTCAATTTGTATGTTATGGATCTTTTACTTAATGAATACTGATCTTTTTTTGTTTAAATCGTCATAATTTCTTTTAAAAAATGCTCTGTTTTTTATTTTAATGATGTAATAGTAATAATAGTTAATTGATTAACTTAGCCAAAAAATTGCAAACACATCCGTAAGAAGTGCAAACAAGAACTATGTGGCGAACAGTTCAATCGAAGGACCTTGAAATGAACGACTTGATCGTTCCGTAACTTTCGTCCGTTTACGCTCTTTTTGTCGGACTCGCCGGACCAGATATTCTCTCCGATAGACGGTCTCATCGGCGTTACCGTTCAATCGTAGAACCGCTCTCTGAAAAAGCACTCGCCGCCGTTTGCTCATAAATCTTCGAGCACGAAGCAATTCAGCGACGAAGATATCGCGGCGAGACCGACGCTGGATCAAAATCGGATCGTTTTATGCGGAGTCCCACTGTACTGTACGAATACATCACAACAGTCGGTACTTCGTTTCCGGAACGCGCAAAATCAATTTCCGGTGCGTAAATAGGACCGCGCCGTCTACCGATGAACGTTATAAAACGGACGCGTACGCGTGCGTGCGGCTTTAATGCATGACTTTAGCATCAACTCGAATCATTGAGCTCGA
This sequence comes from Solenopsis fugax, assembly GCA_003595255.1. Lineage (NCBI taxonomy): Eukaryota > Metazoa > Arthropoda > Insecta > Hymenoptera > Formicidae > Solenopsis > Solenopsis fugax. Next base: position 22,775 of record QKQZ01029352.1, on the reverse strand, counting down.
CGAGCAAATATTACTCCCATTGAAAATTTATAACAACTGCTAAACGCACAAGTCTAATTCATCACTTTGCCATCCATTTTATCTTACATACAATGTGACGCGCAATGCATGCGAAACGTGAAAGTACCATAAAATATAGACTGTAGTTAATTACATAATAAACACTTAAAAATTCTGCAAACTAAAGAAGTCTAATATTTAATTTATAGAATATGTTAGTTACAATCTGGGAATTAACATATCTAATTTTTAATGTACTGAAAATTATTAATGACTTCGTGCCTCGTTGCTGCTTCCAAGATTAAATAAATAGACCCGTTTACATGTAGTAGATGAGAAGTAGGTTTCTTCTTATAAAGGCATGCAAGAAACCTCAAAGGGTTAGACAAGTAATTACGCTGTATCAATATAAATCGTGTTAATAATTCGTTAAGCCCGAAATCTGTCGGATCGAACGACGTCAGGAACGTGATTCTTTCCAAGCGAAATGATAAATGATGTTAGCAGAAAGCAAGATAGTCGTGAACATTTATCACTTCTAAACCTGAAATTCAAACACTCGTTCATCATCGGTATTTGAAGATTCGATATTTTTATATAAAATTCGTGTATGAACGGTATATATAATTATAATTATGCTTGTTATTTATCAGAAACATTTATTGCGGATAATACGCCGTGCCTGCAAAACTAAAGTAGCATTTCAGTATTTATTCACGCGATATTTTACAACGCTTTTGTATACGACATATCCACGAACACACATCAATTAACAATGTAAACAGGTTAGTCGGTTAGTCAATAGAATTTGAAAGCTCAGCTATTATGTATTCGACAAATAGTGCTCCATTTTTTAATACGTTCTTCGTTAACAATAATTAACAATCAACTGCTTTGAATTAGTAAGATTTAAATAAATTTAAAGTAATGAAGCATTTAATTGTAAATAGATCACACAACATGTACATTTGATTTTCTGCAACTAATCAAATCGCTTGAAGAACAATTTGTCATAGACCTTTAAAATGGCATAAACTTAAAAAATCTTTTCACGCGTTTAACATTGTTTTGAATACGTTTTTTTTTTCGAAATGTTGAGATAGAAAACATATTAAAGCAGATAATTTTTTTTCGAAAATATTTTCAACATTTGATAAAATAATTATACTGACTTCTCAATATTAAATATCGAGGTCCTCGAAGCTTTTGAAAGATTCATTCAGTCTGATGTCGACTGATGATTTCCTTAATCAAATTACAGAAGCTCAGTCTTGCGTCAATCCCTAGGTACACCCTCACTACGTCGTGCATTTCGTGTGACCAGAGATATGCAGCCTCACTGAATATATGGGCCGCAAAACCCGTTCTCTTTTTTTGCCCGTTTTGTTATCCGTCGTGAACGCGCGACAAAGGCACAATGTAACCAACTGACTACAAAGATTAGTTGTGGACCGTGTGCACTGCTTTCGCGATGGCATTTTGACGAGATCAAAGCCCAGCGTGAAAGCAAGGTCCCCGACATTTTCGGTTTGTCAAATCAAACCTGTATGCAAGAAAAGAGCATCGTGTGATGTTCGATATAAAATTTATAAAAAATTTGTCCCGCCATTATCGGAATTTGCGGCTATAAATGCATGTAAAAATGTGCGATAAGCGTCCGAAAATCAATTATTTATGAAACATAAATGTATGTACTATCGTTACATTCGATTTAATTCGATAATCGACTGATAAATTCAGTACAATGAATCTAATGCCGAACGAATATAAAGACGATGAATTGTAAAACTCGTTTATACCCCTCCGGCAGATCTTGATTTATTCAATGCTCATTCGCCGGTACTACTCGACCGAGTGCTCTTTGTCCGGTGTATATTTCGATAAAATTTACATTGCACCGCGGCTCATTTCCGCACTCACGTGCCACCGTACGTAATGAATTTTCTGCTTATCGAACAACGATCGTACGAAGTACGAAGCACTATTGTGCTTCATTGGCGCGGCGCAACGCGAACAAAATTTCTATTTACCTGGACAAAATTAAAATATCGGCCCGCCCGATGCGGTGACAATTAAATCGTTAATCACGTGAAATGGGTGTGTGCAAGAGGACAGCCGTCCATACCGCCGGTGTATCGTTTTATGCGTGGCAAGGTTGGAGCTGTCTAACAATGATTGGCATCGTCATAGCTCTGATATTATTCTGGTACAATTATGTAAACGTATGTAAATTGCAAAGCATTCATATATACGTATTCGTATATAAATATTTTCTTTCCTAAATTTTTCAGAAACCGCTGAGAGAGATTAGTAATGAATGACACAGATTGACATATTAGAGGTTATTATAATTCAATTTTGACGATTTAAAATTCATTTTTTATTTTTAAATTAAATTAATTTATATATTGTATTATCAATTTAAATATCTTTATATTATATTTTTAAATTATATTATATTTATATTAATGTTTGCAATTTTATCGTGATTATAATTATCGCTGTATGTACGCAATGTAAATATTGCAGTTTTATTTAAAAATAATTGTACGATTATATATCATATTATGTTCTAAAGTTGCTACAGCTTAAAAAAATAATATGACATAATGCACTGCTATTAAACTGTAAACTAATAAATAAATTTCAATTTTAATTTGTATTTTAATTTGTTTTAATTATTATTATAAAAGTAACCAATTAAAATGTTTGAGCAATCTGCGTTAATATGATCATAAAAAAAAGCTTTTGAAAATATAGTGCTTTGCATTTTTTCTTCTCTTTTCGTCTTTACAAACGCTTAATATTACTTTATAATTGGTAGAATAAACGATAGAAATTAAAATCACTTTTAGGATACAAAGTGACCACAGTATAGTCACACAAAACTTTTCAGAAACCTTCGAGGTAACGGCATCGCGAAATTAAACCTATTCAAACTTACGAAGAAGTACGGAAGGACTAAGTAAATCAGAATTCCTAAATGAGCAATTACCATAATGAAGAAGTTATTCAAGAAAGCCTTCAACTTCTCGTTAATGCAAGCAGTAACTGAACTATTACCAGCATCGTATTCTCCGTCTGTTACATTAAAAAAAGATTAACATATAATTTGAAGTAATAAATGTATTAAAAATGTAGGAAATAATGTGTGAACAAATTTAAAATGATTTATCTAAACCTCCCCAAAAAGAATAATTTATTTAGTATAAGTTTATTAAATTTTTTTTAAATCGCGTTGTTAAAAATTATATCAAATTATAAATAAATAATTACATTATTAATTAATTATTTAAACACAAAATCCCCTTACAGTAATTTACATTAGAATTAATTATGATAATAATAAATTGTTTAAAGATTGGCTTTAATTTTTTTAAATAATTTATATTAAATCGCAATATTAATTTTTCGAGGTAGAAAAACCATTATTATTATTATTATTATAGACACATGTGATACTTTGAGATTTTGAGAGAAAAATGTTTAAAAAATAAAACGCGTTTAGAAAAGTTTGTAACGTGGAAGCTTTCTGAAATCAGGGATTACTCTTTAGTAAACTAGCAAGCGCCAAAGCGCCAAAGCGCATAGAGTAAATCCGAGCTTTGGATGCAGACGTGGCAACGGTTGACATAACTGCCGTGTAAACGGAACTTCAATTTGCGTTGGGATTAAACATTAACCGCTTAAGGCGGCAGGAAATCTTATGCTTTCATACTGTGCAACTCCTGAGTACGCTGCACCATTTCTCAGTGGCTTAGGACCGTCTCGGAGTCCGTTTCATGTATTTCGATCTCCCTGGATTTCCGGATATGCACGAAGGACATATAAATCCGGATCACACCAACAATGGTCTCTACTTAACAATATAGATTGTCGAAAATATATTTATTTGAAACTGCACTTTGGAAGACGCGCACATGTGTGATGAAATATATTAATTTTTACATAAGAAAGAAGATATATATAATATTTATATAGAAAACTTCTCTAATAAATGTGTTGTACAAACATGTATTGCATTAAAGATATTAATGTCACAATATTATTATATAATACGTAATTAAAATAAATGTTAATTAGAATACTATTTAATTATACAGTTCATTAAGATACATAATTTAGTTTTAATTAAATACACGGAAAATATTAAGCGTAAAAATCATATAATTATAAGAATTATAAAAGTAATTTTTATTTGCTATGTTATTTTACTTGTTAAAGAATACGATGAAAATTTATGATTTATATTTATATATTTATTTAAATTCCACGAAATGCCGCAAAATTATATATAATGCAGTTTAATTTAGTTTTCTTGATTACAATTGCTTAATTACATATCACGTCCGCGCTTATTAAGAGCAGTAATCTTTTAAATTTTATGTGTTTGTAATTATATGCGATAATTATCTTTTAATTATTTACTAATTTTGTTGATCATTTTTGCTATAGTAATGATAAATATAATTAATATTAATTCAACATTTACGCATAGTTAAAATAAAATAATCCTTGTATTTTTAAATTATTACCAACATTTCTTGAAAACATATGTTTAAAACTATTATTTTGAAGGTATCTTTTTCAAATAATTGCAGGTGAAAATTTAAAATAGTTTTACAGTGCATTCGTCAAAGAAACATGTCAGCTATATCGATAATATAATTCAAAGAATTTTTAAAAAAATGACTAAATCTTTCTTTTTTGCTTTCAAGAAAGATTTCTTTGATAAAATATAAATTGCACAAAAATATTTTCTTTGGAGTACCGAAAGTTTCGAGAAAGATCGGTAATAGAATTTGTGCTAAAAGAACGATCATAAGCTTGCCAAAGAGTTTGGATTTAAAAAAAATTAAGCGATTACTTGTACTATATTTTTAGAAAAAATGCATTTCTTTCATATGTGCATACATTTAGAATCCAAAAACAATAAGAAAGCCGTTTCTCTATAAATTAATTTCCGTATCAGACGATAAGCTGCAGAATTTTTTAATTAATCTTTTTAAACTTTTTAATATAAAATTCTCAAAAGTTTCTTTTAAAAGACATTGTTACGACAACATTACTTGCAAAATCGTTTCAGTTGCTGTACGCTTGAAATATCAGTTAATCACAATTTTCACACCTACAATATTTCTGCTAGCTAGAAATTCATTACGAGCGACCGCTGGATGATGGCGACCACGTACTTGATTACTGGGGGCGCGCATACATTTACAGCAGCCGCGATTTACGGTTGCGTTTCCGGCGAGGCCGGAAACGGACGGCCGTGCCGGAGAACGCGCCGCTGGGCGATGTTGCGCAGTGTGGAACGGAGACGTGGAGCTTCCGACGAAAATGAATTATTCGGTTGCTGGCTATCTTTCGCGGCCGACGCGAAACAGATAGGTATATCCGAGAGAAAGTAGAGGAGCCGAGCAGAGAATCGACGACGGTGGCGAAAGGGCGAACGAGATGAAGAACCGGAAGCAAACGCGCTCGCTCTCTCGCGCCATGTAACTCCCCTACCGAAAATTTATGGTACATTGATTCTGCGCGCTACTGCTGATTCGTGCCGAATTATTTCTAAGAATGATAGAGTCGCGAAAGCATCAAACGCTGTCTTTCGTTAACGGTGGATAACACCACGTGCAAATTTTTATTTACTCTTTATATAGAACAGAAATTCGAAAGTAATTTTAAAAACATGATTGTTACAAAATTCTATAAATAAAAATATGAAAAACATATGAAATAATATTTCTATAGGAACCAATAGTTTGCTTTATTTTTTTTCAAGTAAATTTTGAATGGCTTAATTAATTAGCAATCCTATTATATTTTTTAACTTTAAATTGTTTACCAATTTTTTTTAATTGATTATTTTGTCACTTTAATTTTTACACGTCTTCATTATGTCTTTAAATATACATTTTCAACGTGATATCTTCCAAGTTGCGCAACTTATCATTCGTTGTTAAATATTAGCAAAAATGTAAAAATAGTTTTAGTAAAAAATTCATATTTTGATATATGTATATGTAAATGAAATGCTCAATATTATATAAACTTGGACCATAAACAATAAATTTTTATCATGTTTATAAAGCTTATCAAATGCTGCGTGAAACGGATCCTACAAACCGCTGGCTGATACACGGATGATGCTAGAGGGTTGTTAGCTTTTGTATTACCTTCCGTTGGAAAATTTTACGAAACTGAAACTTTCAGCAGAGAGAAAACTTCTCTCTGCTCTGAACTCGCTCTTCATAGAATAATATGTTCTCTTAATCGTTATTTGGTGAATAAAAATTTCTTATTTATATATGTATGCATGTACACCTATATAAAGAAATTATTATTTAACCAAAACTTATCAGCAACTAGTCGTTGCAAGTCTTAAGTGTAGTATATCTTGCTTCAGTATCTCGCTATCGTATTTATTGATACTGAATAAGTATGGAAGTATTTTATCGATTGCTGGTATAGGCATCAACAGTTAATATTAAGAACAAAAATGAATTAATTATTAATGCTTTTGCGTTATCAGTATATCTAACCGATATTATCTATTGGTGGAAACCTTATCCGTTGGGATAATTGACTCACAGAGTCATAGGCTTACTGCAATCCATAGAATTCATACTACAAATACTCACAAACCTATATGTATACAGCACATATACGTATATGCGCTTTTGTAAATAGTTCAATAAATAATTGAAGAAAAGTGAAATTAAAAAATAATTTATTTTTTAAAGAAAAGAATAAATTTCAAATCTGTCTTTATAATAAATTCTTAGAAAATTAACAAACAATTCAACATTCAAATATAACGGAATTATAATATTATCTAGTTAATTAGGCACAATGGACTGCAGTCTGTGTGCCACAGGCAGATCTTCAATAATGAGGACTGCCCCCTCAAATGGTTATTATTATTATTATCTAGTTAATATATAATTCATCTGATTACTCGTAAGAAACATAATGCAATTTATTGATCTCTACAGAAAAAAATTGTGTTTCATATCATTTCCATATTCTTATCGAAAAATTTTGTGTCATTTTTTTAATTATTTTTAAATTTCTGTGTTTCAGAGGCTAAATGAGAAAAACTTTAATAAGTTAGAGAAACATAGTAAAAACTTAAAGGAAAAAATTGATGGAAATCTGTGATCTGTTTGGAAAATTTTAATTTTATCTGAATTAAAGAAAACTTGAATATATATTTTAAAAAGTTAAAATATAAATAATACATTTCTTTTTATGTAAAAATGCGTATAAAAATTTCTCGGTGATTAGTGGAAACTAAAGTAGAGAATAAATAAATTAAGTTAAACTAATTAATAATAAATATTATACAACGGATAATAAATTATTCTAGTCATAATTATTTTTAATTCATAATATTTGATTACAAGCTTGTTATTAAAAAAAAAGTTTTAGTCTCTCTCTCTTCTTAAAAAGGAAAAAACTCTGAATATTTTATCAATTGATATTATGTCTTCATATGGAAATGAATTTCATATGAATATAATTTAAGTAACTGTTTAAGAGTGATATATTAAAAAGATATATTAAAAGTTTTAAAGAGTGATATAATAAAAAAATGATTTTTCTAGGTCCAATAAAATAAATATTATCTAATACAATATTAAGCATATCAGCCGTACCAGTGTTACTGAAAACGACAAAAAAGCTATCAAAGATTAACTTTGCTTCATAAAATTTTATTTAAAGTCCCTATCGCTTTCAAGTCTTCTATTTTTCATCGGTTTAAAGAGATTTAAAGCAACTTTGCACGAAGAGTTGAGATGACCCTAAAAATCCCTCTATTGTATCAAAATCGTGAAGATATGGGTTAATCGATGAAATATTCATCCTTTTTCATAGGCTCTCAAATTTTTTTGTCGACATCACCGAAATCCGAAAGCGGCGTTAAGGTGCAGAACAATGCGTGACTTGCGCCTTGTAGGGACATCAGGGAGCGTTTTGATGAATGACAGGAAGTCGAAGAGAACCGGGGGAAATTCTATTCAGCGATTAATTGTTACGCCATTACAGCTTGAGCCATCAAGCGGTCTCTCGCGGCTCTCAATAAGTTAAATTGAGTGTGAATAATATTCGGAGCTACGAGTCCCTTCCCGTCGAGAATTCGCGCCTTAATGTCTCTTTCCCTCGTTTAGACTGCCGCATTCTCTAACACGCGGATATCCCAGGATCTCTGCTTTCTTCCCTGAACACGGCTGATCTTTAATTGATCGTTAAAAGAGCCTTAACTCACTTTGCCGACGACTGTTTCGTGAATAAAGCCGATTCCTCTCAACTTTAGTTTCTCTCAATTTTACCCCGTTATCGAGAAGCATCGATAGATTTCAATGCACGAATTAATTCGTCTGTAATAAATTTACGAAATTATGAATAAACATATTTGACCGAATTTTCAAATGTGTGCCACCTGTAAAATTCTCCGTTCAGAGAGCATTTGTTGACATTCTCGTTTTTTATATTATTTAGAGAGCTTCAATTTTCCAATATATTCGGTTATGAATAGAAATTGGCCCGATACAGCAAACTAATCATAAAGAACTTGAGGAAATATAATACGAAACAATTGTAAAAATGCAGGATATTTTTTGCGTGTTAAATATTGCGACCGCAGCTATTATCTTTTCTAGATTAAAGTGCAATCTCCAGCATTCGCAAAAATTACGATGTTATGCCGTGGATTTTTAATGCACCGGCATACCAAGAATTCTGTATTCACTCCAAGCACGCTCACTTTAATTAATTGTTGAAGGATTTTAATTTACTCGCGTGTTAAATATTTCGAGAATGAAATAACTCCTCGACTCCGATCTTACGTAAAACGTAGAGAAGTTATTCAAATTATTTTCACTCCCGAGATTATTACGATTTAATAAAGATACGTTTGTCGCGTTTGTTCGAGAATTGAATGAATTTTCTTCTCGTAATGTAAAATAGGTGATACAACGTTATTTGTAAGATTCGCTCGTCTCGTCTCGTAATTAGCGTCGCTTAATGAAGGCTGCACGATGATGTTATTTTAATCGCGAGAGTGAAGTAGACAGGTGATAACAGTCCGTCTTTTCGATGGGAGTAATTAAGAAAATTGCATCAATTTCTCAACATTTCAAACGCGCAACTGTCTTTAGACGACGTTCTTCTGTGCCTGGATGATATTTATTCGTCAAAAGCGAATCGCTATTTCCATCCATTTTCTTAGACTCGCTAATTAAATGATTGTTATCCTTCGTTTTTATGCATCGGGAAATACAGTTATTTGCTAATTTCATTGCTTACCGAGAAAGTAAATTATGTCGTAATGTTTTCGCAGCAAATGCCATGGATTATTAATTAATTAGTATAATGTAACAATTTCGATAACGTGCTATTTCGCGATAAGTTTTGAATTAAAAAAAAAAGAATTCAAAAAAGATAAAAAATGATAATGTGTGTGTATGCGATATTGTGTATCGACATATATTCAGAATGAATGTAGCGCAATTCGTAAGATGTTCAACAATCCCTTACATCGGCGTTAATCTACAGTATAGGATTCGTCTTGGATTCCGGAAACAGCAAGCTTCCCACATTAATTAATTATTCTATCCGCGTTCTAATCGAACTTCGTTGTTTAGTGAACCGCGACTTCCGACATCGTTCACGATTTCAGTGATCACGTTTTATCGTATCTTCCTCTCTCTTCTCTGCTTACGTAGAAGCAAGATAGAGACGGATTACCAAAGCGATTGTTAAAATATTTATTAGAATATTTATAGTGGCCATTCGGGTAACTACTTTCGCTAATCGATATTCCCCTGCAAATAATTTTCGAGCCGAGAGACCGAAAATTCGACGAAATCGAGTAACATAAAAGAGAACCTGTAAAATCAATTATTTATTAAACGATATGTGTTTGCAACAATGAATTCATAGAATCGTCAATTTATACGACCAACGTTAATACTAGAACGAACAATATTAACGTTTATTTTATTAAATTATGGCGCCTGTAATTTCCAACACGATCAATTTAAACGTCAGAATTGTTTGTAACGTCACTTATTATTACACGCGCCGTTGCATTTTCTCGACCGTGAGATTTCTATCCCTTCATCCGGAAAGTCGCCTTTTGCTTCGCGACGGATATTATTCTTATATCCTCACGGTTTCAATGTTACTCCCGGGGAAAGCCATCTCTCTCGTGAGATATGCACGCTATATGCAAACCTATGTATTATTTCAGTATTCCATACTGCGCAATATTGTGTCAAAAACGAGTGAATCTTTAATACGCCGCGTCATAAATCTCACATTCCGTTTCGCCTACATCTCACATCCCGTGGCCGTTTACACGCCATACGTTATTTACGCCTATACAGCGCAGTGCTCTCTGCCCTTTCAATATTCCCTTAACAATGTTTCCTCTATAAATTCCATAACTTTATCGGCTTCTCGGTGTTGCTCATTGTCAAATCGAAAAAAATATCTTTTTATTACTATCGTATTTTTATTATTACGTAAAATTGAGCAATATTAAATTAACAGCAATTTATTATACTTCTTATTGATATTTTCATTGAATATTGCTAATATAAAATTTTTGGCCTATATTAACTAGATAGATCTGATATTTTACTGCATTCACATAAAAATAACATATACATCGTAATTTTAGAAAAATGTTAACTTGACAATTTTTTGAAAAGTAAAAAATATTCGTTGCAGTCATCGTGAATTCTTTAACCACTAGGTATTTTTGTTAAAAAGAGATTCTCTATCAAGATTTAAAATTTTTATATGGTAAATCTAAAACGATCGACTACAACTATAGCAAATTAGCAAGAGACGTGGCGCTATGTATTAGTAATTTATTTTGAAAGATAAAGCCATCTCAAAAACAATCTGCGATTCGAATTTACAAGAATTCATATTATTAAATCACAAAAAAGAAGACAAAATTACAAAATTTTTATAATATTTTAAGATACATACACCATAAAATTCCATTTAGCTGCACGACTTGTACATTGTTTCCTATCAAATCAACTCTAGTCGTGGTAACTCATGCATTATTTTCATGTATCCTCTTTCGTTTATCCGTTCTCTTTTTTTCACAAATCTACATGCATACACAAGTATCATTCCAGTACGGACAGCTCATAAGTATCGCATCGAGAATGACTGAATCCCCGTCGGGGATTTGTTTTTCGCCGAGTCGCATGTAAAGGATATGGATGCATGAAAGCAGTAAATATCACAGTAGAGGTATCCGCACACTAGTCCCATCCATCTGATCGAGATCCTGGAATCCTTTGATCCCATTTGGATTCGAAGTTCGTGGCCTAAGAGAGTGCTCGTGAGACAAGTTGGAGAAAGCATTGGATCTGTCGTCGGGATTTTCATCATTTCATCGATGCAATAAACAATGCCATGTACGTAGGAATATTTCATATTATGTACCAATCACATTCATATTATGTACGTAGGAATATTTCATATTATGTATTTCAAATTATGTACCAATAAATATTTCCAAAATACATTAGAAATTTTGTCACTACAATGTGAAACTCACAACGGAGTTGTAAAATAATATTAACATTCAGAAATTTAAATTATTTAATATTAACACATATTAGCACACGTTATAATAACACGATAACAAAGGAATTATTATTATTGGGCCTTCTTTAATAATTTGTTTATATTTGAGTAATAATTCATAACGGTATTATTTTTCACTTTTTAAATTCTTTGCTTGCCACTTGGCAACGCCGTTGACTTCCAGTCAATGCTTCGTAGAACTTCGGCGGGACGTAAATATTAAAAATACGGCAACATTCATTTCTATTTTCGCGGATGCATAGACTTGTAGAATCTTGTCGAAACTTTCGTCGCAATCTCGAGAAGCGAGTACTACGGCTCGACAGCTACCACCTGCTACACCCACAATATTATTCTCGTAAAATTTTTATCAGAAGCACGTCGAACATCATGGCCCGCTACCACTTGAACGCACGTTGCACTTGAAACGTCTGAGACGTAATCGCAACATCTGAAATCTGTGATTCGATATTAATCTTCTAGATCGAGGGTCTTTCATTGATATATTGATATGAACATGTAATAATTTTTCTAAGAATTCTGTAGAGTTGTGCAAGACTCATTTCAGCCTTCTAATTTTAGATATGAAGTTTTTCTTCTTAAAAGAAAAACTTCATATGTTTAAAATAATGCGATTTTAATTACGCTAAAGATATTCAGAAAATTTTGTCACACATAAATTAACAATAAAAATTCATTACGTATAACTATTTTTCTTTTACATCTGTTTTATATTAAATAAAAAATCTCTTGCATCATTTCAAGTTGATAAATAGAGTCAGAAATTCACATATCAATAATCTAATTCCGTTATATTTCCCCGCAATTTAGAAAAAAAGATTGTTATTATATCAATTGTAAAAGAAAGTTATTTGATTTTATAACACATTATTGCAAATCCTGACGTTTACATGTAATTTTCATAACAGAAAAAAAATTAGGACGTATATATTGTGATTGCATTAGATTGCAAGCGAATTAGTGGCGAATTTAAAGCCAGATTTTTTTAACCGCGGGATTTGTTTCACCGCGTGCGCGCCACTTGGAAAATGTCGAATTCATATGATATAGGAATATACGAAACGGGACTCATACGAGAACTCCTCCGAAATATGCAAAATAGAATTTTCTAGCGCGACAGGTCGGAGAGACGCGAATATTTCTGCACGTACACAAGAGTTCAAATTATCCTAAAATTACACCAGCACTGCGTCCCCGTATATTTTGCATCGCTTTTCCTCTCACACATCGCGTTGATTATATTTTATAGCAGGTCTCTCACGATCATAATGCACGTTGCATTACGATGGCATTTAGTGTATCTCCAAAGATCGCGCGGTAATTATAATTGCGACTGCATTTTAATACCTCTTTCATGAGACCTGCTTTATTAGACCTATTAGAGATTATATGTTATCAAATGATACATTTTATTGCACCACATAAAACGAACGTAACGCGCTGTCTCGCGAACAAAAAATTTTAATAATTCTTTGTCACAGACTTTCTAACGGGCTTTGTAACGATATTAACGTTATTAACAGACTGGCAAATCAACTGACAAATGTTAAAATTAGTTAGTTTCCGTTGATGAAATGGGTGAAAAACATGGTATAGGAAGGATAAAGTAAACATGTTTCGGGTTTTTCCAAATTTTTTCGCGATATAATTTATATCGTAAGTGAAAGAAAAAAAATGTTATATATGAGACATATGTGTAACATATCATTGTTTAATTATTTTACTGTCTAGTAATAAAATAATTCAAACAACAGGTGACAGGTTTCACAATGTCACTATGCGTCGGAAGGCGAGGTATGCTACGAGTAAAAAAGGGTCGCATGTTGTTATTTAGTTATATCGTCGTCATTGTACTAATTTTTTACGGCGCTAGTTAGTGCCGAAGCGTGTTAGCTTGTCCATAGAATAATATTAATGACCCTTCATAAGGATCGTGATAATGAATCATAGAGAGGAAGGTGGTTCGTCGACGTTCTACAAGAAGGAGGGAGGTGGCTAAGATTTTGAGAATAATTTACAATATTTTTTGTACGCTATTCATAGTCACATCGATGTAAATTATCCGCTTACCTCTTGCTTGACGTCAAACGACGACAGATTTAATAGAAATAATGAAGTAAAAGTTAAGTCCACAAGTAAAAGAGTGAACGTCTCATGTAACAAATACGCGATTTTTGACGTAAAAACGTTGTCTTCTAAGTACGTTTTGTCCTTTCACGGACTGTCACGAGGAACGACATTAAAGCTTCTATTAGTGTCCTCTTAATTCCTCGCAAATATTTTCGAATCAACGATTTTCAGCTCCTATCTGCGGACGGGTATGTGCTTATTCCCCCTTTGAATCCATCTGTCGTCCGCAGTTTCCCCCATTTTTAATTGAATTTTTTCTCTCACGGGGGAAGTAATTTATCCTTTTTATCTCTGAGCAGAATCGCGGATTTCAATTGAAAGAAAGTTGAACTAGTGTCTTTCCCAGATGACTGGCCGGTCACCAGGGGTGCTCCGAAACACGATAAGGTTAATATTTCAAAATGATTATCGGATCCGATCATTTAATGTCGAGAAATGAGCATTTATATTTGTTCGAAATACGTCTAAATAAAACTTGCTGTTTCTCATAATTTACTTTCATATTCACATTAAATTTAATATTATAATTAGCATGTGATGCATATGTGTGTCTGTATGTTTGATACAAATATAATTAACAATCTGTAAAAAATAAATTTAATCTGATATTGTCTATTTATCATCTTTCGAAAAATAAATTAGATTCTTGATTTTTTAATCGAAGTAAAATCAATTTTACATCGATTACATCATTTAAACAATGTAGAGAAATTTTAAATCGATTATATCATTTAAATAATGTAAAGGTAAATTCGAGAATTGTTTAAAAATTTGGGCTAAATATGGTTAAGTAAAACCAAAACGTTCTGTAATTAAATAAACTATCAATTATACAATATAATTAAATAACATCGGTTGTCTGCTCGCTACAGTTGACTTTTTCTTATTATGTTAAAATCAAAGAAATTCCACTGTAATAATTTTAAATAAAAATTTTTGTTATTAATATTTATAAAAATGTCAGCTGTTTCATGTTAAATAACATCTCAAAATACAGTTATTCTACGTGTATATTATTCATTTTACCTTTTTCATAAATTTATATTCATCATTAAAATAAATTGCTCCCGGTTTACTCATCTTTAGACAATTTTCTTCACAGATATAAGAGATAAATTATTAATTTGTCTTTCAGAATCATTTCAGTACTTCACATTCTATTCTAGATTCAAAATTATAATTTTTCTACACAGAAAAAAAATTAGTATCAAATCAAGAATTCATTATTTTATATATAAGCAAGAATATAAAATTTTCTTGGAAGAATTTATAATCTTAAACAGATTAATTTGCTTACATGAAGAAAATTTTTCTCTTCATATAAGCAAATTATGTCTGTTCAAGATTATAATTTCTTCTAAGAAGATTTTATATACTTGTTTATATATGAAACAATGAATCTTGATTTAATACTAATTTTTTTTTCTGAGTAGTGCATCGATTATTTATTCCAAAAATATGGTTATCTTAGCGAATGGGACAGTTTCATAGCTGAAGTGTCTGGACAACTTTTTGGAATTCAAGATGGGCACGAGTTTGCGGCAGTTCGGTTACTGAAAATGAAAAAGGAACCGCGAATGGACTCGCGCACCGGATGAAAAATGAGCCGCGGAACAATACGAAATCGGCGAAATGAATTAAACGCGCGCGGGAGAGTCTTTTTTCCGGACAATGGCCATTTCCGTGACGTTCGCGAGGAATTAGGACGAAAAAAGGTAAAAAGTAGTCATGGCAACGGTTATCTGCTAATAAACCACGCGTTGTGTCATTATTGCGAATGATTTGGTTTAATCATGGTGATCTTAACAGATCTCTCACTTGAGATTAAGTATGTAGTGTGTAAAAAAAGTCAGATGTAAAAGAAAATGTAAAATATTTTGGATCTGCTTGCGTAAAATTATTCACATCTATCTTTATGTTACTTTTATCTCATTTTTCAATTAATTTGTTTAATCGGAACGCATGTACTTAAATCTTCCGAGATACGATATACTTGACTTAAGCCATTTAAGTCCTAAGCCCGTCGTATGCAAGTAAGACACGCAGAGAATGAAAATCCATCGCGGCGCGCGAGTTGCGGTGTGTATCGAGGAGATTGAGGGAGTTGAGAAGGTACAATGAAGACCGCGTGTGAGAAGATACAAAGTGGAAAAAGCTAGCGAGGAAATAATAATGGAGAGTGGGGCACGGAGACGAGGCGCAATAAAGCGGTAAAACAAAAAGGGAAAAAAGGTGCTCTCCAAAGAGAGGAGCAGGAAATAAAAACGAAAGAATGAGAACTAGATTGACATAGAGAAGAGAGAGAGGGAGGGAATGAATGTGATTGTAGAGAGAATAAGAGAGGCAACACCGGTGCGAGATGAGAGGCCAAAATGAAACTCGACGGCGAATAAGAGAAATAGCGGTATATAACAAAGCTAAGGCGCGCGAGAGCGGGTAGGAATTAAGAAATATCATATTCACAAGAGGATGGCGAGAGGCGATAAGGGGATAAAACGAGAAAAATGAGTAGCGTGAATAAACGTATGCCGGTGCATATGCACGCAGGTGTCTCTACAAAGGATAACAAAAGAGCCGGGACATAATGAGAGAGAAGACAACGCGACGAAGGCACGCTATGGGATACCATAAGAGCAACAACGACGAAAAGTAGAAGGGAAATCGGTAAAATTACGCGCATAGAGATCGAGAGGAAGATGATAAGGCTGGAGTTTGTGAAAGTACAAGCGACGAAAAGCGAAGGTACAGAGAAATTGTTTAGTTTTAGGCGGAAAGAAAGAACAATGTTAAACGACTAAAAAGTATGAGAAAAAGTCAACGACTTTTATCTTCAAAGATAATGATAGCGTATTTTAATCTTATAATTATAATCGATTTCTTGTTATATTTTATACAAGCTGTGAATTGATCTTAACACGATTATTATATATTTGTTCGTTACTAATGTAAATACACTTTCACATAGTTAAATGTGTAATGGAGCGGAACAACATATTGCGCTATGATGTACAGAACTGAAAGGATTAATTATAGTACGCCTTGGGTACATCCCGTTAGCCACATGGTTAACTAGTCATGGATGGCGCATAATACTCATTTTAGCCACAATAAAGAGATAGAAAGGTTAATTAAATTAAGGTTAATGATGACGTCCACCAATTTTTAGCTGAAAATCTGTACATTACGTAAAATAATTTCTGAAAATAATTTATATTAAAAGAGAATATATTACATATGAGAATAATTTAAAACACATGTAAAACAATCACATGTCTAGATATTGAAAGTAAATTTGTCTAGATATTGAAAATTAATTTTCATCAGCCTTACTATTTATGTATTTAAGTGCATCGATTTAGTCCCATTATTAAAGTCGTTTCTTATTCCAAGCAATATAGAAGTCGCGTGCCTCTTTTGTTAAAATGCAGGCATAAAAACTAAATACGCATACTCTCACAACAGTTTTCTCCCTTGATTTATAAATGGCGACTATGCTAACAGTATGTTCCCCTGGGTAATGATATAGCAAGATCATGCCATTACGCGAACATGCTTGTGAAGTCCTCAATAGAGACGTTCCGTGCGATAGGGGGTAGCGACTGAGTTCCGAGGAGTCCTTGTAAAGATATTAGGTGGCAAGATTCGGGCAAGCACGAAAACCCCATCAACTCGGTGCTCGTAAATTTTCTCAGGGAGCTGCGGAAATTCCACTCGGTAGGCCTACATAAGAATATACTGTGGCCCGAGTTGTGCCTTCAATCTGCGGCAAGACTTTCTTCCGTTGACTGCTCGATCCCTCTCGTGCCTCCGTAGGCCTGCCTTCTTGCAAATAGAAGTAAAGCAAATGATACCCTCTCCCAGAATAAAAATGTCAGTGATCTTAACCGTACATTACTCAACTATTATTTCTCTCGAAAATTTGATATAGTATGATTTACTAAAAATAATAAGCAAACTTTCTTATTGCCTGATAGAATATAATCAGATAAGAAATAATTTAACAAGTAAAGAATAAAGTAAAATTCTCTAATAAGATAATTTATCTGTAAAACAATATATGTATAATAAAGTTGTGTAGAAAAGTAAGAAATTAATGTAACCATAAAATAAGTAACCATAAAGAATTTTTGATGAAAAAAAAAATGTAGAACGCGTTTTACTTCATTGAAGACGTCTTGGTACTCTTCTCAGTATCGTTCCAAGTAAATTGAATTGTCCGTTCCCGTTACACATTTTTACCCTCTCGCTATCGCTAACCGCGTCTCTTGATGAGAAAGAATGCGTACATAGCTAATACTGAGAATTGCTCGTTTGAAAGTTCTTAATAAGTGTATATATAGTGCAAAATAAGTGTAAGCGCTTTCGAGAAATCTTACTAAACAGATTTTTAAAAAACCCTGATTTAGAAATTTAGACCGGTATTCATAATCGATTCTTATGTTTAAGATCGTGTTAAGTACTATCTTAAGATCCTTAACCAATTAGAGAACCGTATCAGCATCTTAAGACATTATTTAATCTTAGAATAAGAATTGACTTATGATGGCCTTAACCATCTAGTGGCCAGTGGACAATTTACTAAACTACTAAACAATACTAGACGAATATCATTATCTGTCTCGCTTATGCCTATTTCTACAAACGTAGATTAACTTTGATCTTAGTTTAACTTATTCTTTATTTTTCTTTAGTTCCTGTAATGGAGAGATTTTATGGATTATTTTGTAACTTTAATTTACATTAATAAATTTTAATACATTAGATTGATTAGATTAATGTTATACATCATGGATAAAATATTTTATTATGATATTATAATGGTATAAATAATAAATGCATTATTTTTTCAAAAGAAACTATGTGCTTTCTTTAAATTAATTGACTTATCTCATTATGCTGTGCACAAAAATATTAAGGTACGATTATCAAAAAAATTAATAGCTCATATTTTTTACAAAATATGCCAAAATAAAATATAAAATATTTCGTAAAATATTGAAATATTTTCTATAACTCTGTATTAATATTTTTATGTGTAGAATATGAAAATATGTCACTTCATTTAAAAGAACTTCGATCTTTAAAATTATCGAGTTACAGGAAACATTTTGTATAATTACATACGCACATACATGCACGCACAAACACAAACTTGTGAACACACAAAATTTCTTCATTTCGTATTATGTTTGTGTTCAATTTTTCCAGTGAATTCTGCATTAAAAAAACATAAACGTTTCCACGACAGAGATATCCAGTGCGATATAACTGCTCGATATTCGCAGACGTATACTTTCTGAGTACGTAAAAATTATACTTCCACGAAGTTTCGTGTTAATGTGCCGCTCACATAGAAACATTTCTTACGGCTCGCGGCTATATTCAATAAGTCTTTCTTTTTGGGCTGGTAATTTTTCTCTAGTATACAAAGTGCCCAAAGTTTGCACCTCTTTTCATAATTATAGATCGATTGGACTCGAAAAAGACATTTTCTCTAATGAAAATTTCATTGGATTATATTTTCTTGATTATATTAATAATAATATACAATAATACACGCAACAAAAATATTAAAAATCAATAATAGTACATTCCGCTAAACGACGTAGTTAAAATAAATTAAAAGATAGAATTTTATTTGATTTCGAGATTTAAAACCTTTTTTTATTAGAAATTCCTTGCAATTTAGAAAACGTTGCAACTTCAAGCAAGGGTTAATACCGAATTAATCAAAGAATTTGTAAATAAAAGAAAATGCAATGAGAACTTGGGCTACTCTGGATATACACATATGCGTGAACATATGCACATTTAGCGATCTTTAAGAATTTTTTCATAGAAAGACGCAAAAAGATCGTCGCGAATTCACGCTCTTGCACTTTTTAGCGTGAAAATATTGGCTACGTAAGCGTTGAAACATTCACGCGAAATATATAGTAGACATCATATCCTCCATTCGCATTTTCTCGTTTATAAATTGCCACATTAAATCCATGCGAGCAGACTTTAAAGAATCGTTATTCATATTGCTTTGCTTTTGCTTATCAAAAATATAAATGTAATATTAGTATTTACTGAAGTAACACATTAATAGGTTTAATTAATTAAATTAATTAACTTATAATTAATTTTATTAATTAAACCTATCTTTGATTTCAATTATTATAAGAATATTAAAATACAAAACTAAAACGATATAAATTGCTCGCTTGATAATTTAAGCGTTACTAACATAATAATATACGTTATTTTAATTATATTAATAATTCACAAATAATTTCATTATTACATTATATATCTCTAAATTGTATAATTTGTTGAATAAGATATGTGATACATCTCTTTAAATTAGTAGCCCACCAAGCGGCGTATCACTTTATGGGTAATTATGTTTCGTCAATATTGTCAATCAGTCACTGGCTTTGACTGTCGTCAATTTGTTCATGTATGTCATTATCAATACCAAGTTCTAACGTTACGATAATATTGGCTAGACACAGCTAACATATTCAAACCTGTTCATTTGCGACATTAGACACCCATACATCAATATTGATGCACTGTTGAATAAACATTGTGAGCAATGCAACCTTTCGACTGCTGTTCGATGTCAAACTGCATCGACGGAAATGGAAACATTTTGATTTAAATATAATTGGTCCTACACAATAATACAGTACACGATATATTATCGCGCACAAACATAATTTAAATTGTACCCATTAAACAATTCAACGAATATCAAATTTAATATAATAAAATAAGAAGTGCATGATATTTTCTTCGATTCAGACTCCGTAGAAAGAGTTGCGTATCTTAGTATCGCATAAAAATGAACCTTCAGAATCAAGAAATTATTGCTACGCTACTTCCATTTGAACTACAATGCAGAAGCGAAAGAAGACGGAGCTACAAGAACAAATTCAAAGTCGATATCGAGTTCCTCCTGTCTTCCAGCCTGAATAACATGCATTAGCCTTTCGCGAGATTAGAGAGGAGTTCGAGAGCGCGGATGGTAGAAGGACAAGAGACGGTAAGGGATGAAAGAAGAAGTAAAAGAAAAGAAGAAGAGACGGATACCAGCGGCGGGAGAAAAAGAATCCGAAAGAAAGAGGCGGGAGAACAGGCGGAGCGACGGGGGACGGAAGGACAGTACGGATTAGCATATTATTTACGCGCGACATCCCTCAGTCACAGGGGCGAGGATCTGAGAACAGAATCGGCTAAACTTTAAATCTCCTGCCCGAATAATACCTCGTGCTCTGGCCACTCGGCGCGTCTCACCTCATTAAAGCGCGAGATGTCTGGGAATTCCCCGGTCGTTCGAACGCGCCACCCACACCCGTTACCCCCGAGGGGCACGGTAGGACACGTACACGAGACCCCCGTCACGGCACGCTGCAAGAAAGTCGCGCGTTCATTTCGAGTCTAATTTACCGTGCGGAAATCGTGGTGAATGCCATTATATAGTGTAGTGATATATATATGTGACAGTCACGATGTTACGTGGCCAGCAGATGAGCGAAGGGGTTGAAATGGTGGCACCGGAGAACCGGAGAGCGCGATCGAACGGGAGAATACGGACCGAGGAATTAACGTTTCGCCTGTGCCTAACGAGGTAAATAGGATTATATCGCGCGATATCGATTGCTCGATAGTTACACCACGGACGCTGTGTGCAACAGGATGCGTGATCTGTGGAAACGGCGAGATGGACAAACGTCGCAGTAGCGCAAAGGACTGTAATAGCGAGCGTTAGTTGTCTATCGGATGAATGACTCCTTCGCGAGAATAACTCTTTCTTTCTCTAACACGTTTAATTGATTTAAAGTCAACTTCTTTTCAGTGTAATGTATTGATTAATTAAGTATTGGCTCGGAGCGTTTACATATATATGAATAAATAACAAAAAGAAAGTAACATCTATATTTTAAACTCTCATTTTAAGCTATCTATAATTCACGCCAGAATTCAGGCTAGATTATAACTTTATGCGCTATGTAGCACAAAAAAAAGTACAATATTTGAAAACCCAGAATGTCTATATACATATGTATATAATCCATATGTATATAATCATATAAATGAAAGTTTCAAAGCAAAAATGATCTAAAGCTTACCTCAGACAATCCGTGATTCGTGTCAGATTTCAAAATTGGATTCTATTTATAATTTTATATGCTGTATATTTTAATTTTATGTACATGTACATATTTAATATAAAATTATAAATGAAATCCAATTTTGAAATCTGACACAAATCACGTATTGTCTGAGGTAAGCTTTAGATCATTTTTGCTTTGAAATTTCATTTATATGATTAGACATAATGTCAAAGTTGCAATGCGCAGTTTCACATCCACTGCAAATACACGCGCACAGTCACTATCACTTTACTTAATTTAATTAAATTGAACTTAATTGAATTGAATTTAATTTGCCTCTAAGTAATTTCGACCGAAATAGAATGTCCTGATGCCTTATATTATTATAAAACTGCTGATTTAATTTCGAGCAAACAAAAATTAGAGGAGAGTGTGAAGTACCTATGGTATAGCATTATTGCAGAATGCAACCATATAAAGCGCATTAAGACAAAGTGATACATGAATAATTTCAAATAGTTCGTTTTCCTTCTTCGTCTTCGTTACACGATACACATCAAGTTGCATTAACGCGGCGCTTTATTTAGTATCTTAATGACGGACAATTACCACGTAACGATCTCGGCAAAGCACAAATGATATCCCCAGCACCGCGCTGTAAAGCACCATGCTGTAGTTATAATGATCGTGTAAGCGTAAAAGGTTTACAGCGCATTAATTGAAAATAGCCACAGCACCTAATACTTTCCAGTACGTTAAAATATCACTTGACAAAAGAACACGAAAGCTATTAGAGTTGAGAGAAAGCGTAAACTGAAAAAAAAAGTGTAAGAACACTTAATCTGAAGAGAAGGCGACTGTGTGTGTGTGTGTGTGTGTGTGTTTATATATATATATATATAT
>QKQZ01029341.1:0-12710 GCA_003595255.1 Solenopsis fugax | reverse complement strand
AGGACTCAGGAAACGCAAAAGAAAAAAAACTGCAACGAATAGCCCTGGTCTCCCCTATACATCAAATATGTCTATTTATAAATATATATAATTATAATATGAATTACATGAACTACATGAATATATAATTACACATAATTTATTTAATTATGTGTATGTAATTATATATTCATTCAACACGTGAACATATGTGTAAATGTGTACTTATATGTATATAATTATATATATTTATACAATATATTTGGTATATAATTATCGATTGGATAAGTTAATATATTTTTTAAACTAAATTAAGTTAAAGTTAAAATTAATTTAGTTACATTAAAAGTTACAAAAATTAACTTAATTAAAAGTTACATTAATTTAAGGTTAAATTAAAAATTAATTGTGAAAAGCATTATTCATATGAAATTAAGAATTTGTAATTTTTAAAGTTAATTTATTTAAAACAATTATATGGATATTATGGATCATCAAACAAATTTAATATTTTATTTGTAAATTAAGTTTATATGAAATAACAAAAAAATGTTTTTTATGTGGGAATATATTTTTCCTTTCATAATTTTTTTATTCTTTAACATAGATAAATTTTTAACTTAATATTTTAATTTAATTAAAGTTTGTGTTTCAAAAATAACTAGTTAAAATTAAAAATTGAATTATTTAAAATTTACTAAGTTAAGTTAAAAGTTATTAACTTTTTAATTTTATTAATTAAAGTTTAATTTTTTAACTAGTTACTAATCTTGATAATTATATAATAAAAAATTTTTTCCTGGAAAAAATTGATCTTAACGATATCTTATACGTATACAGAATATTTCAGCAATATTGTTGCAAAATTGCTGGAATATTTTGTGCTGTATGTATAGGATAATAAAGTCGAACAGAATAGCAAGGAGTAATATATTAATTATGAGTTATAAAAAAACGCGGCAAATAAATTTCCTTCCTAGAGAGATTGAAAATTTATTTACGAACCGACTATGAAAACGCACAGTATTGATTAAACGCGAAGGGCACATTACTTGTTTATCGTTTCGTAAAATTGATAAAAAAGGAATATTGTTCACTTCCTCTTGTTTACACAAACGTTCGGTTTATCATCGGAGCAGGAGTGCGACGCCGACGTGAGATGCGAGATTAGTGGCGCCGCCGCGCCAACCGTCGCGCTTCGGCAGCCATCGGGTCTGGTCGGCTCTCGTAATTCGCGGCCAGTCGGCACTTGTCAGCGAACGTGTACGGTGGTTTGTCGCATGAGGGGCACGCGCGAGAGATGCGAGCGATCGCGAGCGTCGTGCGCGCAACGAAAATGGCGTAAGTGAGCGAGCGTGGTGAGTGTTGCCGTCTGCCGTGTCTTCACGAACAAAGCGAGGGCTTTCCACCACCTGGAAACGCCGTCGTCCGCGGCCGTGTTAGGTTCTCCCCCGCAGGGACAATCGCGACCGAGGAGTGCGCCATGATCGAGTCGGGACGACGAACCCGGCGACGTCGTTAGGGTGGCATATATGCAGTGTATATCCCGAGTGTGCTTTGGTGAGCCGCGCGCGTCGAGACAGAGGATCCCGAGACGGCTGTCGCCCTCGCCCTCGCCGTTGTTATCGTCGTTGTCGTTGTCGCGCGTTCGCCAATGACGACGCTTACGCGAACGACCTGAACGTCGCGACGTAACGTAACGTGACGTGACGTGACGTGACGTAACGCGACAGCGACGTGACGGGTGACACGCCGCGAGTACGTGGTATCCGGCTGCTTCCGCGACGTGCATGAACCCCGAGGAAGTGGGCGAGGGATGGCCCGCTGCGCGGCCGCAACTAGGATTCGGTGATCCTACCTCCTGCTCGTGACAGTTCGACGACTCGCTCCAACCCGGGCGAGACCAAGATGGCGCCACCGGCGTTTTGACACTTGCCGAAGGACGACCCGTCAGCTGGACTTCACCGCCGCCCACAGGCGATCCGTCTATTATGAGCAGAGAATTCTACGTACCCTGCACACCTTACGTCTATCAAGTAAGATCCTAATTAATCTCGTTTTCGTCCCAATCGCATTGAGTATGCGTCGAGTTTCGCGTCCTTTGGTTCTCAATGCCGAAGATTTTCAACTTCCTTGCTCGACATTTGAAAGCGACGAAGCGATTTGTGTCGACAAGTTTTTTAGTATCGATCGTTATACGTACTACGGAGAACCAGTAATATTTCGGTAACGTAAAAGAAAACAAAGTAAGAAATCCTACGTAAACATGAATTCCACGACGTTTAATTATATATGCATGATTATCACGTGATAAACATGGGTTTTAGAATATTTATTTTCGTTGTTTATGACAATTTTAATTATGGGCATTTCCCTTTTTGTTTATATTGCAATTTCACGTTGAGAAACTAAAATATATTCCTTTAAGTATTTTATTTTCGAATCTCTTATTTAAAATTATCATATTGAAGAAACGTAAATGATATTATCCAAGCTTAATTTGCCACACAAATAACAGTTAAAAAAAAGACTTTAAACACCAGAACTAATTACTTAGTGTTTGGATACTGAATACAAATTCGGTTTTCAAATTGTTCTATCGCATCACAAATTTGAAAAATTTGCAATTAAAATTAAAAAAAGTGCTATTTTTACGTACTTTGTCACATTGTAATTAGGATCTATTGCGAAAAAGTTGTGAATTATTCGAGTTGTGAATAAAGTTGTGAAGTATTCGATATCAAAATTGACAAATTCAAAATGGTTTTAACATGGCGAATGTTCAAATTGAGAAAAATGTCCGAATTTTTGTAAAAATTTTTATATAGAAATTTTTTTATGATACTAAATATGAATCTAATACTAACAATTGACGAATTTAAAATCATGGAATTAGTATAGTCGATAAAAATTAAAAATCACGTTTGAATTTTAACAAAAAATTATATGTTGGATTTTTCACATTCATATCTTATTTAATTGTGAACCTTGTTAATTATAGCCGGCACAAAAAATTCTTTTTAATGGTTGAGAGGACTGTTATACGAAATGAGGCATTCCGATTGGGCTGAAACTTTACAGGTAATATTGTTATATATAATGATTATTTACGAAGATTCCATCTTCGAGATTTGTATAGTTTAAAAACTAAAAAAGAAAAAAATTATACACTGAAAAAAATGCTGTAATATGAATTGAAACGTAGTTTGATTTATTTAAACGTCAAATCATGGGCTGTCACTAACATATGTAATTGATTCTACTAAATTTTATTGAACTATAGTTGTAATTATCTTTACTTTTAAATCTTTTTGTTTTATTAATACTGTTATTGAATTAACAAAATATTACCAATTACACTGATACTGTTGATTGAACAGCATTTTTTTCTCTGTGCAGGGTGTGGTATGGCAGATGATAATGACTGAATCTGGTGGGCTGATAGAATAAGTCAAACTGAGTGGAAAGGTTCTGTATCATTTTGCAAACTTTGTAATAATTAACGAGATATTAATTACTAAAGATAGTTGAATCCACCCGTGCCACTACTAAATGCAAACACGCGGCGAGATGGGACTAAATCAGCGATTTTCAGTAATTAATTTCTCATTAATCATTGCGAAGTTTGCAAAATGGTAGAGGACTTTTCTGCTCACAATCAGTTTGACTTGCTCTATCAGTCCACGAGAGGTGATCCGGTTATTACCGGTCATCCTGTATAATTTTATTCTTTTTTACTTTTTATGTTTTAAAGTACTCGGAGATGGAATCTTCGTAAATAATCATTATATATTGTAACAATATTATCTGTAAAGTTTTAACCTAATTGGAGGAGTGTTTCATTTCATACAACACCAGTTGAGCGTTCTAACAATTTAATTATGGTTACTTAATATACTTAATTATAATTGCAATAAAGCTTTTCTAGCACGTCATATATTGTATTATACGACAAAATATGTGAAAATAACTTTTTTGTTACTTTAGTTGCAAATTTCTCAAAATTGTAACGAGATAGAACAATTTGAATTCGGATTCAGTGTTCAGAAAATTATAGAAAATGATTAATTTTATTCTGGTGTTTTTTTTTTAACTGTATAACAGATGTTTTATAATTTGTCCATATTGTAATTTTGTAATAAAATTAAGATATATTTTTGTAAGTACTCCGTTTTGCAATCTTTCTTTCATTTGAAATTATCACATTGAAAATATTACGTATACGTTATGTTACATGTAAAATATTCAAGCTTAATTTGCTGTGACAAATTGTGAATTGCGCACTCCGAGAAGATATTTATTCTATTATTCTCTCTATATCGAAGTCTCGTTATTGTAACTGTTCCATATATTGAATATAATACGCGTTTAATGTATCTGCATTTACGGTATAATTGATAATGAACAAAAGCCGATCGTCTGGACGCAATGATCGATATCAAAACGTACGACGTTCAAATTGATAAGTAGGATTGCACCGTTGATTTGCACCTCTTTTATCGACGATATGATTCAGATATGAGTAATACAATCAACAGGGAAGCCTCGAAGAGTTCGGATACTCCGAAATGGCAAGGCTCTGTGGATGATACATCCATTAATTATTTCGAGCGCACAAATTCCGACAAGAAATCGCTGTTCTCTGCAATGAAGCAGAAGGTGAGGACATGATATTTGGGATCTCGATAGTTGGAAGTTGAAAAATAGAGTGACCTGAATGTTTTGAAAGAAATCAAAACATTTTGATGGGCTAAACAGTAGTCTCGAAACACTTATTGAACAATTTCGGTCATTGTTATATTCGAAGCGATTTATATTGCAATATCAATCTTAAGAGTTAACTGTTATTTATTTATTTTTTACTAATTTTCCAATTTGCTGTGTAACATTTTGCTACACACAGAAAAATGTTATTCTTCTGCTAAGAAAAGCGATTACTCAATTTTTACTTTTCTTCTTTTAAATTATGGTTATCTTTGCAAAGAATATTTTCTTAACAATCATCGTAAAATACGCTTATTATTTATTCTTGAAACAATATTTATTTAAAATAAATTTCTGTGTACACAAAAATATACATATATTTGAATTAAGTAAATATTACTCTTATTTGAAATATTTTATAAGTTCATATTTTATAAGCAAATTTCAAATACATTCGAAATATATTTTAAATTCTAATAATTTATTACAGAATATTAAGAATATTAAGTTAAAACAAACATGTAATTTGCTTGTTATTCTGATTTTTCTTCGATACAGTTTCATTCTTCGAAAAAATATATGCAGTATAAATATTGTGTAAATTCTTTTTTTCAGTATATGATAATGAAATTTTTTAAAATTTGTGACGAATATATTTTAAGACAATTATCAAGAAAATATTCTTTGTTAAAGATAATTGTTACTTATTAGAAGAAAAAAGCAAATTGAGTAAACGTTTTTCTTAACAATAGAATATTATATTTTTCTGCATGTAGCTAGCGTTGCATTCTAAAATGATGTAAATCAACTAATTTGTTGAAAGTTTTACAGATAAAAGTCTTTGTTTGAAAAACTTACCGTCAGGAGAAGGGAGGTACGAAGTGTAAAATATTCTATACGCGTTCTGCGTTTTAAACTTTTGTAGTATTTCATTACATAATTAATATGGAATTTTCCTTATTTACGTAGTGCATTTTACGTACGACTTATTCAATTATTTTTTATGAGAAAGAACTGATATTAAATGGAAATTTTCTTTCTCACATACACAAGATTGTAAAAATTTTCTTCCTATTTATTACAGTGCAAAATTATTATTACTTTACAATCGTGTTAGTCATGAAACTTTAACTTCATAAGTGTATAATGATAAAATAAAATTGTATCTCGAGTGACCAGACAATGTTATTAGCCGGCTAACAAACTGTTAATTAAATAATCTAATCGGCTTTGCGACATGAGGGAGGGGCGCAATGCGTGTTTTACGCTCAGAAGGAAACATCGTCTAATGAACACAATGCACAGATTAGATCGAAGCTGCCCACCTTTCATAATCCTTTGAAGCGTTTTATGAAATCGAAGAGTGAGAGGGAGACCGATTCTGAAGTGGAGAACGTGAATCACTGCGAAATTCGTCCGCACGTTCTTGAGAAAATTGACGAACTCGCGCATTTTAGCAGTAGTAAAAATCCACATTCGTTGATCAATGAAATATATACACTGGAGAAAAAATTTATTGAAAAACTAAAATATATTTAAATCAAGAGATAAACCAATTAGTGAGCAACAATAAGATTTATTTTTAAAATCATTTTGTTATCAATATAAATTAAAACATGTTTCGACTTTCGATTCTTTGGTGTTTATAATAAGTAATCAAAATGTCATTTTGTGAACGTTTTGCAAACGTCGGGGATAATATAAACGATATTATGTATCTTCGATTTTAATATTATCCTCGAATTTTGCAAAACATTCATAAAATGATATTTTTGTTACTTATTATGAACACTAAAGAGGGCTTAGTTCAGCTGAAGCATGTTTGTTTTAATTATTGTTGATAGCAAAATAATTTATACGAATAAACATGTTATTGTTCTTCACTAATTGGTCGTTTGTTTTTTGATTTATTGCTTTGCATTTAATGAGCTTATTGTGTTTTTGTTATTAAAATATTTAGTCCGATGCGTTCAACTAAATTGAGTTGGTTTATTTGATTTTTGATTAAAAAATTTTAATGGTTGACATGAATGAACTATATCTTTTTATGCAACTAAATAATTGTTGAACCAATGTTTACTTGAACGTTGACCCTTATCGGTCTGTAAATACTTAAATTTTTCTACACATTTTTTTTCTCAGTGTTACTTGTATACTTTTTAAAAATTTTTTTTAAAGAAATATGTATTTAAAAATATTTAAATATTCCCTTTATATACATTCCCTCTTCGTCAGCATCGACGCTGAACGAGCAAGATACGGCAAAGAGCAATACCTCGGATTATCGGTCCGAGCATCATCCTGTGGATGCTGCAAGGACGCGCGAATCTTACCAAGACCTCGCCAGTTATTTCTCCGAAGTCGACCCCGATGAACCCTCGACCTCCGCTACGAACACTATCGTCTTCTCCGCGAGTACCTTCGATCGCGATGTCGAGAGAACGGAGCCGAGTAAGACCTTACGGAATTCAGCGCCGTGCTGCCGGTTTATTTACGAGATAGATATGGAACAATGCACGTAAAATATTTGTGCTCGCGATATTTTCGAAAACGAAAATTCCGAGTTGCCATGCTTAAAAATATCGAGAATTCAATTTATTACGATGAGCCGAAAATTATAAAAGGCTTTTTTTTAATACACGGTATTTAATAAATTATAATCAATCTGATTAGTCAGTGTTTGGAAGTGATAAATATTTTTTCTTCAAATATACTTTATGATAAAGTCATTTTTTTATTCGCAATCAAATAAAAATGAAAAATGATATGTCTCGATCATAGTTCAACGATCGTAATATTTTGAAAGCTGCTCTACTCTACTCGTGCTATGAGTCAACTTAGAATCAAGTTGTCTTTAACTTAGAATCAAGTAGCGTATGGTGGGAAACCCGCAGTCAGTTGCAATGTCTTACTTCCGTCCCATTTTCCCCGACGATGCGCACGTTGCAGGCGAGAATCTGCAAAGCACAACAATGACATCGACGACTTCCACATCGTTCGGAAGCGAGATAACCGACACCGTTTCGAATTCCGTGAACACCGACGAAGTCTCGGACGGGGATTTCACGTTGAGCACGTTGCAGCGTGGCACCATCGTCGCGGTAGCTCCGGTGGGACTGGAAACGTTTTCCGCTCAATTAGGGTATTGCTGATTCCCCCTTTCATTTTTATAATTAAAAAAAAAGTATTTTTTCATTAGGAAAAGGTACTATTTTT
The DNA here is from genome assembly GCA_003595255.1 of Solenopsis fugax. Classification (NCBI taxonomy): domain Eukaryota; kingdom Metazoa; phylum Arthropoda; class Insecta; order Hymenoptera; family Formicidae; genus Solenopsis; species Solenopsis fugax. Next base: position 4,811 of record QKQZ01029341.1, on the reverse strand, counting down.
GTTGGATTCCAGTGTCTAATTGAAAAGATAAAAGAATCGTAAAGAAAAACAAGAAATTAATTTTTTTTATTATTGCACAAAAACATTTTTTTGTTCAAGTAAATATATTTATTATTTAAGCATTATTTCTTGATTTAAGAAAAATAAATTATTTTGTAGTAGCTAATATTGATTTAATTTATTAAATCAGGCAAATAATGTTGAAATAGGTATGTATATTTACTTGAACATAAAAAACTTTTTTCAGTGTGAAAGTTTGAGCAAGTTTATTAAACTTATTAAGAATAAATTATAATTTTGCCGGTACATTCTATAAAATGAAAAATCCATGCTTCCATCATCTAAATCTTGTCAGCTCTGATTCTCGTAGTCTACATTATATCTTTATGCGAACTTTCTTTTTTTTATTGCCCAGGCTTGAAGTCAAACCTCGGTGTCTCGTAGCCGAGGACATAAATATCGAATTCGCGAGAGCGCATAGGCGCAGCGTTGCGGCTCGAATCCGCAAGCCCGCTCGCGTGCTAACCGCGCTAAAAATCGGTAACGGTATCGCCATTGCGGTCGGTTTACATTCGACCAACGCGTCAGCGACACTCAGTACCCGCCGGAAACGGTCTCGACTGGTTGATCAGCTTGACCCTTATCGGCCCGTAAATGATACAGACGAATAAACTTTCGAACGAGGTGCTTCGCTACTTAAGAATTGCACGCAATCATACTTTGAGGGGAATGCTATTTTCTCGTACATATCTAACATCACAACTGCACGTTACGTACGTAATAGTAATATTAAGATTCTAATATTTTGTAAACTTCTATAATGTCTATTTTATAATATTTAAAAGTTGCAAGATTTAAATCAAAGGTGAGCTAAATATACCGCTCGTATATGCAAGTCCATTTTTTTATATATCTTTTATTTATAGGAGAAAGTTGCCGAATGCGTACTGGTCTCCTAAAGTGTACTTATTTAATATTTTTTTTATTTCACAAGCAACATTTATTGACAAAAATAAAAAGTAAATAAGAAATAAGTAATATAAACAAAAATTTAACAAGAATTGTTTTGTGAATGCTATCAGCATTTTAGAAAATCAGGTGCGTCTAATGTAAATTTTTTGTCAACTTATATAACTGATAATAACATAATTAATTTTATTTCGAATTCAATTGTTAAATTGTTTCTAACTTAATAAATGTGATATTACCTGTTCATGTTCAACTTATAGCTGCGTTATGACCGGAAAAGTAATTCAGTCGGTTGAATTTGAAAAAAAATATATNATTTGAAAAAAGGTATATAAAAATCACACAAGTAAAATTTATGAAAAGCACTAAGATCCAGCTTGACAGTACAAAGCGTTCTTATTTCAATTTGTGAATAATTTAATACTTATCCTAATATTTATTCGTGTATTACATAAATAAATTTCAATCTTGCGCAAAAGAAACATAAAACATGAAACAGTCATTTCGGAAAAACATAGTAGTTAATATATTATAAATCTGTTTGCGTTTGAAATCCTCAAAATGGTTGTACTTATAAAATAAAATAAATATTTATTAAAGAGAAAAAGAAAATAAAGTATCAAAAGTGTTAACAATGTAAACAAATTTATTTTTGCAAAACGTTTTTTGTTAAACCCCGCACATTTCTATATAAAATTAGATCCCAGTAAATTGTGTAGTTTATAACCTTTTGGGGCTGATCCAAAGTGAATAAAATTATATCTAAAATTGGAGATATTCGACTNTTTATAAAAGCACTAAGATCTAGCTTGACCGTAGAAGGCGTTCTTGTTTCAATTTGTATGTTATTTCGAATTGTTTTCATAAAAAGAAGGCTTACTGTAGAATAGTTTACATTTATTGTACATACATATTTACAATTAATTATTATAAATTGATGTTTTTCCTAATTCATACCACCATAAATTTTATTACAAAGAAATGATACTATTGTAAGATTGATAAGTGATAATAGTAAAATTAGTAATTGCTATGAAAAAAATCGATTGCAAAAATTAATTCAAGCCAGTTTTATTTTGATGTTCTTACCTTTTCATTATTGGATCGCTTTTTCTATAAATTATTAATAAAATAAGTATTTGTTAATTTTTCCTTGTATTTTTAATTACTTTAATTCATAAATTCGATATTTTTGAAGGCGATACGATTTAGAATACCACAAGTACGCTTTAGACGATCGATTTTTTAAATCATTTTTCGCAGCATGTTACAGAAAAGCTTATAACAAATTAATTTATTACTGAGAGGTTTAACATGTAATAATAGATGACTGAAACATCGAACTACAATTTCAAACTTTGATTTGCATCCAAAACAGCACCAAATGCAAAATATAATTAAAACTAACTTAAGTAGTACGCATTTGGTAACTCCCCCTCAGGCAAATCTTATAAGTGCCTCATAACGCACTTATACGGCACTCAGAAGTATTGGTATAAGAGCTGACCAAGCCTTCACTCGTAAAATTGGCCTTAGAGATATCATATAAAATATAGACTTGCATATACGAGCGGTATAGTTAGTTCACTTTTGATCTCAATTCTGCAACTTTTTATTATAAAATAGACGTTGTAGAAATTTACAAGATACATTATGGAGTTATGTAATGTTTCCAGTAAATACGTTTCGAAATAATACTTGGAAACAACATATTGCGTATTATTCGCGAGAATATTCGTTAGGGAATATGTTTGAATATTTCATTTAGGTCTTTGTATGCACGCACATTGAACTAGTCTGTTCAGATACCTACGTTTACGTTAAAGTGATATTTCCAAGTACGTCGCATCCGTGGATTCGAATTGCAATGAGTTCTGTGAGTAACGCGGGGTGTAGGACTGCACTTTCACGGCTTTGAGTCCTGCTCACTGGATCGTACGGAGATCCTATTTGATTACAGACTGTGTTATATGCGAGTGGCGGTTACGTCTCTCGGCGTGACTCATTCGCTTCGCGTACACGCGTGTACACAAGAGCGTGCATGTATCTATCGATCACCTCGTTTGAGAAAGTTGCGTGAGGTAATGCGCGTATTGAAACATTACTTTTGCTGTAAAATATGAAATCAAATTATCATTAGTAATCATTAGTAATGACAATTTCTATTTCGCGCAAAGTTCTTTATCTAGCTCTTAATTCCTCGATAATGTGTTTCTATTCATCATTGCTTAGCTTGAAACCTTTAAATAGTTCTCTTACTTCGTTACTTAAACAATTTTTATTTTCAGGAAAATACAAATTCGGTATCATCTTTTGTAACTTTTTAAATAACTATATCTTTATTAGATCGAATTGTTTTTAGCTTTATTTTGTAGTCTAAATGATTTATTTTTAATTTCGTAGGCTACAGCATTTCTGTTATTTCGATTACGAACATGTGAAAATACAGCACGGCAATTATCTTCAACCTACTGTACTTCTGTTCAGTATCTTCTCAGCTACTGACTTAGAGAAACACAATCTAATATCTGATGAAGATTAATAACATGATGATGACAATATCAAACAAAGCAATCCAGCTGTATGAAAGTGGAAAGAGAAGTACACTTTCTCTATGCGCGATATAGGAATTCGAGCAAATTTCTCTTTCCGAGCTTTACTGCGGTTACTTCTTCACAGTCTCGCCTCCTGTCCACCGCAGGTTCTCTCTAATGAAAGCTTAAATTGCACTTTGCCGCGGAATAACTTCGGTGATTTGTCGGGCAGGCAGGTGCATCCTGGCACGAAATATGGATTCGGGACATCGTACCATGGAGCGGTCGATTGGCTTATCTTATTATACAGGGTGTTTCTGAATTCCAAGAAAACTTTCATTCACCAGCCCTTTTATCAATTTATATGAAAGCGTGACTAAACACACAGTAGAAAACATTTTGTATTTATGTTAAAAATGGTCCTTGTCAAACATTTTTTTGTTGAATTTTGTTATATGATTATGTTATTTAAATATTTTTGTGTTAAATTGACATTTAATATTAGTATTATTTCAATATCAAAATAATATAATTTATGAATAAATGAACAAATAATATAAAAATAATGTAATTTTGAAACGTTAATTTTAAGCAGAGTTGAGTAAGTTAATATTTTTTTAATTAAAAAGGTGAAGTTAATGGGGCATATAAAATTAATTTAATTATATTAAAACTTACGACAACACATTACAATAAGTAATTAGTTAAAAGTTACACGAAAATTAAATTAAGTTAAATTAAAAGTTAATTTTGAAGAGCATTAGTCATATTAAATTAGAAATAGTAAGTTTTTAAAGTTAGATTACTCGAAACAATTATAATATGGATCATCGAACAAATTTAATATTTTATTTGTAAATTAAATTTATATGAAATCACAAAGAAATTTGTTTTTTATATATTTTTTTCTTTTAAATTTTTTTTATATATTTCTAATATATAATTTTTTTAAATATATTTCTACAATTTGTTTCCAAATTGTGACAGTGTTACGTTTTTTTTTTGTGTTAATTTTTTACATAATATTTGTGTTATTTTTTTTTACATATTCATCTTGGGTTAAATTAGCACAAAAATTTGAATGGACCATTTGGCACATGCAATATAAATTTAACACAAATTTTTCAACTGTGTATCATATTTTACTTTCTTTACGTTTATTTTTCTACGTTGATGAACTGTTTGATGAAAAGTTACACAAGAATTCATATTAAAATAGAAATTAGCTAAAAAACGTTTATAATATATAATACAAATTAAATAAGAAAGCCTTTTACGGTCGTAGCTGGATCTTCGTGCTATGTTTGT
>QKQZ01029340.1:0-18694 GCA_003595255.1 Solenopsis fugax | reverse complement strand
CGCCGCGCCGCGCAGCGCCGCGGCGAGTGCGTCATTCAAAAGAGATAATTACTAGCTCCTAGTACTCAACAGTGCGATAGAGTGCAATAGCTCGGACGGCCCCTTCAACAGGAAAGTAAGGTGTTCCGCACTCGTATATTACGTGCTGTAATTTCGAGTCATAATTATACCAGACAGGAACTCTAATTAAAACTTTTCATCACAGCCCTAAACGAGTATAACACTTTGTAATTTAAAACGATACCGCATAGTGGTAGTTGTTGAGGAAAGAAATGTTTCTGCACAGTAAAAGTCTCGCCACGTAAACAGGTAATACGTAATAATATATATGTAATTAGGTGAATATGGACCCCGGGGTGGGAAAGTTACTTTGTAAAAATAATTAGTTACAGTTACAGTTTCTTTCTTCCGAAAAATAACTAGTTACCGTTACAAGTTACTGACTTGAAAAAATAACTCGTTATACCGAAACGTGGTACTCTCTAAATTGTCAATTTAAAAAAATATATAAAGGCTATAAGAGTAAAACGCGATTGTTGTTGCGCAAAGTTTAAAAATTATTTATTTACTTCTCACATGCAGAGAAGTCTTACAATACGAACGTTTCGACTCCGATTCGAGTCATCCTCAGCTAACAAACAATAACGTTACATAATAATCTCGCGCGCGGTCTTCTCTCCGGCTGAGCAATCCACCGGTCTCAAGACCAAGGACAATAATTCGCTGGTTGACTGTCCAGTGACCATTCCCCTTTTTTTTTGGAGGATTAATTTGCTTCACTGTATTGAAATTAAATACAAGGTGTAACAGATTTCGATTTCATCGTTCTTAACACACGCTGAATTACTCACCCAAAGAGGCCTACACGTTGTCAAACTCGCCAATCACATTGAATTAAAACTTGCAACTTTTTCATATATCGCTCTTGAATAATCATGATTTCGTATTGTGACTTGTCAGATAATTTAAATTCTAGACTTTTACATTTCTAACATTACTCAATTATTTTATTTATATTGGAACATGGTGTCAAATTTAGAGACGCTATTGCTTGAAATTTAGTGAGGAACAAAGATAAAATTACTCCTGTGTCTGTTTGTGTCATTTGCTGAAGAGCACTCACGTAAAGTATCTTTAATTGTGTAACATGCATGTAACATGTCTTTATTAATTATATGTACTTATATGTACACATAAAAGCTATATGAACTGTGTTCTAAATTCAAATTTTTTTCAAAGATAAGACTAAGTATAGAACTTAGATCCAAAGGCATTTTGAGTAACATCAATATTAAAAGGATTATTAAAGAGAAAAAGATTAGCTTACGTTTACATATTATACCGAGGGGGTAATCACTCAGAAAATAGGTGTACACCGGACTGCGGATTTCAATGGACTTCATCGGACTTTCGTCGGAATTCATTGGAATTCATTACAATTGCTAAGAGATTTTCCTTAAAAAAAGGTCATTAAAAAATTTCTCTTTAGTAACTGATTAACTGATTTCAACCAAAAATTCATGGTTTAACACATGAAATTCATCAAATTATACCGGACTTCATCGGACTTCAAGGAATTCAACGGACTTCTAATAGGTTGTACACCAGAATTCAAGAGTGGTTATTATACCCCCTCGTATTATACAATTTTATTTAGCTCTAACCAATCACATTAAAGCTGCATTTGGAAACATCAGCTGAGTACCCTCATATATAATTTTATTCTTATTTTTTACCGATTGTTAAATAAAGATAAAATGATACATGACGCCACTCGGGTGATGTTTGCAAGTGCAACCTAAATTGACAAATGAGTTTGAAATATGTTAAGTAACTATAAAAGTAACTATTAATTTAGTTACTAGTTACACAAATAATGTAAATGAGTAAAGTTATAGTTACAGATGGAAAAAAGTAACGAAGTTAAATTACAGTTACCAAAAAAAAAGTAACTCTAACTGTAACTTCGTTACAAGTAACGAGTTACTTCCCATCCCTGATAGGCACGTGTAAAAATAGATAGAAAAAATATATATATAAAGAACATGTTAACGTTCGTAAGCTTCGATTCAATGGATATATCTCTACGTAACTTGTGTCGTGTGGTTAAGGACATCTGTATCATGGACAAATGTAACGTAACAGCCTTTCTCTCTCTCGAGGAAGCAGTAACAACGTTACACATAAAGTGAAAGCTGCAAACAGTTGCTAGCGGGATTTACACAGGTCATCGGTAGCGCTCGATAATGCACGGGCGCGCGACGAGCGTGCCGTGCTCTCGATCTCGATTCGCGCTCGATCGGCGAAACTTTCGCCGATCAATATTAAGTAAATAAAGCGAGAGAGAGGTTGCCGTCGCGCGCCCGTCGTTTCCAAACGAGCAGCACTTTGATCAATCGCGGCGCACAGTCGAACGCCTCTGCGCCACGCCGCGTGCATCCCCTTTCCATCATCCCCCACCGACAATAGGTTCAAAGTACTTTTCCAATGGATGCATTTGCAATTCGAATTCCAATTTGAAATCGAAGCCTGCCGGCTAGATAGTCCGACGTCGTTACGCGCCGATACGATCGCCGCCATAAGGCGAATTCGCACCTCGTCATTCCACGGCGCGAGTTCTTTTTTTTTCCCTTCCCTATTTTCCCCGTTTTTTTTTTCTTTTTGCCGATGATAATGTTCCATCAGAGTGATTTTATACCTCTCGCCTTTGGGGCCTTTCGTCTTCTGGCACGAACGTTTCCTCGCGCGCCCGAGCCAATGGCAGCGCGCGTAATCGATGGGGTGCCCGATGCCGCGCCGAACTTCTATAATTTCTAACCGTCTCGACGTACCGCTGCTCGATACATATCACCGGGGAAAATGATACCCGCGATAGCGCCGCGCCGATAATTTTCAAACTGGCACGTACGATATCATCGTATATGGGTTCAGTCACGAAGTCGAACGCGGCTCCATGCGGAAGGCAGGAAACCGATCGCTCGATTCTGCCGCGGGATTGATTCTTTTCGTGTGGCGGCGGAGGAAGCGCTGTCTTCGGTGGTAACAAGTAGCCAACCACGTTCAATTTCAAATAATAAATCTAAAGTTTAATGAGATAAAATCCATTTGGAATATTGAACACACACAGCACACGTACAAATTAGCTTTTCTTGTGCGATATTATCAATCAATAGATTTCACAAAAAAAAAAAAGCAAAATCACCGATCGCGTATATTAAGGAAAAACAAAAGTACGTAAAATAGCGTCCGATAAATGTGGAAACATACGAGGACTCTCTCATTAATAAAATATATGTAAAATAAAAAAAAATGTACAACTTATGAAAACATATAAAAACAATAAATTCTATTATACTTCATATTGGTTTTTTTTACAGAATTATAATTCCTTTTACACAATTAAAATACACATGCTAATACATACGGCACTAGTCTATTTCCTGACCAAAAACAGAAAAAAAATTATAGATTTTATTATCGATTTTTATCTTAAAATAGAAATCAAAGCTATCAAATCGCCGAAATATTTACTTTGTGGGAAAGTTATGCAGATTATATGTACGAAACAAAAACAAAGCCAAATGTAAAATCAATAAATAATAATGTTAAATCGTTAGAATTAAGATTATAAGTCTAATTCAAGAGAATATAATGGTTGATAAATTATGTATATGTGTATGTGAGATCTCGATGTAGTAGTATGTAGAGATCTGTTAATGTTTCGTAAATCGTACGTATATATTGTAAATTGTATGTGTGTAAGACGCGTTCAACTGACGATCCAGCGTCTCTTTAATGTTTAATTGAAGAAAAATGTATCTTACTCAAGATTCAGATCGGATTCGTATAAATCGCAAATTTCGCAATAGTCATCAAGGTTTTTAATCAAGGCTTTTTAAATTTCGTCACAAATCAAACTAAATGTAGTCAAACTCATGTAGCCATCTTTAACTTATGAAAAATATAAATTACTGTCTCATCCGTGACCTTTTATTAAGACGATATAATTATATATATTGATATACAGTAGATAGCAAAAAGTGACATATTATTGAAAAGATAATAATTATTGAAATTTTAGCATGAGTTTATTATTGGTTTTAAATGCGTAAAATTAAATTAATAAAATGTTTTAATTTTACTTATATCGTTAACGATAATCGTTTATAAAATTTTACATACTGTTTAAGCATAGTTTTAATTTTATCGTTAAAAATGTCGAAATGTGACTGTATAATTAGACAATTAACCTGCGACATTTTAATGCTTACCTACACCAAGAATTTCACAACTTGGTTTTAAGTTAATATCTTTACAATAATTTTTTCAACAGCGTTGCCAAAATTTTCATTATATTTTATTAGTTCATCAAAAGTTATCTTTATTTTATAAGCATATTTACATCAGCATTTTAAAACTAATGTAACGTGTTATTTGTTCGATGTATCTGTATGTAAAGATTATGTAAAGATGCCATATATAAAACTCTAACTTTTATTTTCTTAGAAACTATACGGTCAATCGATTTGAAATTTTAATATTAGTTTCACTTTAAATAATATTCTATACATTTTTTAAACAGGTTGAAGCATTTTAATGTTTCGATCGTATTTCCTTAATGCAACTTGATACAACAGTAACGTTATTTCATTTTACGCACATCATAAAATTTGAAGATAATAATGGCAATTTCGTGGTTGGCGCGCTGTTAGGAATATTTAATTATTTAAAAATCAAGAGTAGTATTACATTTCCTTTTAATACTGTTCCCGAGCTAATTAAAAATGAGAGAGAACAATGATATTCAATTTAAACGCGTTAAATTCAATTTCAACATAGTAATTATGGCGAGAAATATCTACATTGAAAGTCAATGTGAATATTCTCCTCATTAACTCATTTAATACAATATGGAATTTATTTACTAAACGACAAAAATTTTTCACGAGTTATTCCCGCGTATACATGTATTTCTGTATTGTATAAATAGAAGACGTCAAACCGGTCGGTTTAATCATATTTACTAATCTACTCGAATCTCCATCGGATAAATCGATCTCCATCCATCTGGCGTATTTTTAGTTTTATCGTAATGCTAATATTTTAATGAATGCTCTTAATACGTGTTGTTTTTTAACACGCAATGATACGCAAATGATACGACGCCCGTTAACGGGGTATCGAAGTGCATGTAAATTGGGACAACTGCGTGCGTAGTCAATTTATTGCGACGCGACCGCGGTAAAGGAAATTAAACGTAATACTGCGGACGAACAATAATTTTATGGTCAAACGCATTACGACATTTTGATCCTCCCCACGTTGTGGTCAAAAGTAAATATTCCACACGCGATGTTAAATCGTTAATACGCGTAGTACCGAAACCATTTGGGGAGTAGAAACGTGGTTTGCGTTAGCCGTACAACCTGTCGACTGAAATTCCCCGTTCGGTCGTCAAACTAAATTTGATATGTGCAACATCCTATCGTAGCCCCGAGATACATCCGTCTATACACGGCCACATTGGTGCCGAACGGATTGACTCGTGTAAAATGCGCGAGATATTTATTGTAAATTACTTAGCTATTCTAACGCGAATAAAATTTGCCATCAGATAGCGTAATTTGAAAAGAATATTTAATCGCTATTTATTTTTCATCTTTCGATAAAAAAGTTCATGGAATAAAAAATTCTATTGCCTATTTTAAAAACTGACTTAATTATCGCTTATAGATTCCATTAATATCAAAACGTGACGTTACATATAAAATGATGTGTAACGCAGAATTGTCCTTATGCATTTTACTTGAAAAAATATGATACTTTAAAATAAAAGAAAATTACAAAAAAAAGAATAGAAAAATCACACACATAATTTTTTTTTCGCGGTTATAATGCAATTTTAAATTGTTTGAAGTATCTTTATTATCCAGCGTTAAAGATGAGGAAGATAGATGGACCGGGGAAGATATAGAAGCTTCCAACGACTTGAATTTTTCACGAGCCATTTCCTTACGTCTTTACATTTCGCCGGGCTATCAAGGGCCGAATTAACGGTGAGTCTTTCTCAACATTCAAGTCTGCACAAGTATCATCATATCGCGCGATACTACACGGAACGTTGAACATACAAATGGTTTTATTTCCTGTTACTATATTTCTCGGTAACAGGTAATAAACGTTAGCTTTTATCGCTCCGTTTTAAACACCCTGTGGCCACTCACGGCCGGAATGTAAATGGCACTTTCGTCGTAGTCTCTTAATCGTAGTATGCCTATCAGCGTCGCTCATAGCAAAAATTCCACCTCCGTGCACGAAATTGGTTACGTGCCTACGAAACGCAGCAGCCGCAGCCGTAGCCGCGCGCTGCGCGTTTCTCTTCCCTCTAATCGGGCGCGAATCGGAAATGCGTGTCCGTATTTACAATAACGTTACGCATCGCGCAACCGCTGAGACGGGCAATCTATTTAACCACAAGTTGCACCGATATAATGAATATTAACGAGCGTTAATCGATCAATAACGGTAATGCATCCACGACCGATAACAGAATCGCAACGTTGCGTTAATCTCCGGCGTGATCGTGATGAAGGTACGCCGACACGTTTCGCCGATTATTAAACTGCGGTGTAAGTTAGAAAACGGGCAGACAGCTCGTATCAAGACCGAAACTCCAGGGACGATCGAAAATATTTTCCGAGCGTGCTTATCCGCACGTGCGCCGCATTCGCCTTGCGTTTTTCCGCGTTTCTTCCAACGTTTTACGGCACCGTTCCAACGTGAAAGATGCAATGACCCAAGACCGAAGGAGGAACGGAGCGCTCGTCTAAAGAAGAGCACGTGTCGACGGCGGGACGTGGAAGAGGAAGCATGGTAGATCAGTCACGATCGAAAGAAGAACATCGCTATCCTCTCGAGAAAATAATACCGCAAGGCTGCTCGCAAGAAAAGTTATTATTGTGGAGAAAAAAAAAAAGCGGATAGCATTAAATTTAATTTCTCGCTTTAGAGAAATCGCGTATCCGCACTTGTTTGCGCGCGATACGCCTCGGGAGAAACCACGGGTGATATATATACGTGTCTCGGTGTAATTAACAATTTAGTTAATCATGAAAAATACAAGTATAAAAGATACAATATATTGCGCAACATAAATTAAATATGACGCATGAGAGAGAATTTTTAACGCTCGTAGCAACTGCCTCAAAGAGCCAATTTAATTAGCAGAATGATATTGATTATCACGTATTTATGTTGCGTTGCGTTTATCATGCCACTGCTTCGTTGTTAATTAGATATAATTACGTGATTGTTCACCCGTTTCATTTCACACATATATTCCGGTTAAACTCCTATTCACACGTATAATAATTGTCTTCACTGTTAGATGTTATAATATAATTATCTTCTATAAACACACAACCTTGTTATTCCCACTACAGAGAGCAACATGTGATGCTCTGTAATGTTACTCTAAATACTCAAGATTCAAAATATAAGCAGCAACAAGCAACGAGCGCGCGCGTATATACTACAGGGTTCGTTCCGCGTCGAACAATGGAGCATTATATCTACGCGGCGCGCTCAGGCAGGTATAAAATGAGCGAATAGCAGAAAATTTAATAAGCCGCCCATGCGAACAACATTTTCTCCCCGGGCCGAGATCGACTATTATCCAATCACCGCAGCGTTCCCTATCATGCATGCAAGTTATGACTTAATCCGCTGGTTGCGAACGCTAAGTACCGAATCGCACGAGGTAATGATCCCCCGATCGACGACGATCCACTTCCAGAGACCGCGGACAGGCGAGGCCGCGCGTATAATGCACGACGACGAAGAAGAGAGAGAGAGAGAGAGAGAGAGAGAGAGAGAGAAAGAGGGAGGGAGAGAGAGTCTGCCATAACAGGGGTGCGTTACGTAAAATACGCGCGGTCGACGATACCGATCTTTCGGCCCGATCGAATCTTGAAACGAGGCTGAGGAACGACGAAGCCTCGCTCGCTCCAATCTCGTGCGGACGCGCGCGCGTGCGGATCTCCCGGATCGTCCGAGCACGTCGAAGTCTTCACGCTCGCGTGGCCCCTGGCGAGGAGACTCGCTAAACTCGAGACTCTACGTAATTCGACGATTGACGGATAAGAGAGATCGGGAGTAAACCGCGTCCGGGCCCGGCGTCGGCTCCGCTTACCGTCCGATCCTTTCTTTCTTCTTCTTTTTCTTCTTCTTCTTCTTCTTCCTCCTCCTCCTATTCTCGTAATGTTCATAGTGGAGAGTCCTTATAGTTTCTCTCCCCGAGGGAGTCAGAGTGCGCGAGAAAAACACGCGCGGAATCCGCCCATTTCCGTCGTATCGCGCCTCTCGGGCATGCCGCGCAGCTGGTATTTAGAAGAAATCATGAATGAACGTTGGTAGCGGTATCTGCGATTGTACCGCATGCGCGCCGCGCCGCGCCGCACTGATTTCATTTCCCTTCGTGCGATGGTACGGCGGCGTGTCGTACGGGATTCATCGCGTTTCATCAGACGCGACAGACGGTATCGGCCGATGATCGGCTGAATCGCGATTTCAGTGATACGGTGCGATGTCGAGAGGAAACTGTGATGCGACGCGACGCAAGGAAAGCAGGGAGAACAGGCGTGATACTGACTCGCAATTACTTGGCGTCTGATCACGTGCCGCTGTCTTGTACGCTCCCACGATTTTTCATCGTTTCGATTATCCTCGCGAGGTATTCGTAGGATATCCACGAGGCACACCGGCCATCGAACAACGGAATTATAGGTAATCGCTATCGCCGCAGCGGCAGGGAAAACGAAGATTCACGTGGATGAAGAAATAAACTATGAAGAAAAGACTGACATTCCGAAGATAAATTCAGCTGGGATTTTATGGATGCTCCAGGAACAAAATTACACCAGCGACTCGAAGGCGGTGGAGCTGATTGCGAGGACGATGTGACGCAGTTGACCCCGGGAGAACCTAAATAATTATGTTTCGCGTTAAACTAAACAGACGTCGCTTGAATCGTACGTCGGATTTCGAATAAACGATAATAAATTAGCTAATAAATAAAACCGGTTTGTGTTTGATTTCCCCGCGTGAAATGACACGCGGTGCCGTAGGTCCAATCGCTCAACCGCACGCTCATTACCGCGATGCCGCGGGGTTATTACGTCGGGAGAGACTTCATCGGACTTATCCGCTTTACGAAGGGGAAACGTCAAATGCGCGACACATGCGCGCGTATTTGCTATATTTATCTATTCGCGATGCGTGAGGCGATGTGAATGACAGCCGGTGTGCCGGCGGTGACCGGCATGCAGTCGCAAGCATTCGGAAACAATTTAGCTGTAGCTGAGAGTCTCCCGATCTCGAGGCGCTTCAATCGCGCGTGAAGGTGGTACACGTCCGACACGCATGCACCCAAGCGCTATGGGGTGTTCAAGAATGGGAATGAGATGAATACGGTCATTACGGATTGCAGTGCTGTATCAAGCGCTGTTCGAGAAACTCGCACGACGGCGGGTGGTGGGTCATCGTGCGATCGGAGATTTCTCTGAATTCTTTTCGTCTTATCTTGCCAAAACCTACGAAACCTTCTTAGGTTTCGAAACGAAAGGAGATAACACTTCAACGATAACACTTACTCTTACGTTGCCCCTTGCTAGATCGGTCTTACCTGAAACATAAACGGAGAAAGAAAATTAATCAAGATGCTAAATTGCGATAAAATACGTTACATTACAATAATGAGCTACATTTTCGCGTTACAATTTCGAAAGAATTTCTACTCTTCGCGCCGCGCGCCGTCTCTTTCCGCCGCGGGACAAAAAGACGCAAAAGTATATTTCAAGCGAAAAATATCGTACAATTAGTCGCAGACGGTGAATAGCGCACATATTCTGGCTATATTTATGCATCTGTGAAGATAATGCAAGTACTTGGTCGCTGTGGGAAATGCAAGAATGGAAGCCAGATGAGTAAAGTCATTACAGAATTCCGCGCTACTGTAACCGGCGCACACGGCGTAATGTCACAACGTCTCTGCTATTCTGCATTCTAGAAATGTCCAGCAGAATCGGGGCTATACATTCAGGGAGAACTTACTCTCTCTCTATACCACACCGTTCAGCGGCACGCATTGCATTAGTGCGACGGTGTAAATTCTTTAGCAAATGAAATGCTCATACGGACCTGAAGCTAAATTCGTTGGGATTCCTACTAAATATTTTCGCAATAAGATATCTCGAGCTCTTTCGCAAAAAAAAAAGAACTTTATCAAATATTTTATCGTGGAAAAGTCGACGTCGCAGAAGCTGATAGATTTTATGTACGTTAAATGGCAATTCTTACGGCCATAAATTATGTTAAACGTCAATATTTTCAGTAAAACTTCACTTCTAGGACGTGTCAATGCTAAGGGTCTTCAGGAAAACTTTATACATCGTTGTTTGCGTCTTCTACTTCACAGTTTCTTCAATTCCCTGTAGGCTGTAGCAGTCTCGTTTGCGTATATGTAAGTGAAAATCCTGTCTTGAGCGTGACAAAAACGATCCGCCCATCGGAGACCGTCCACATTGCCGATCATTAGAGACGGCCATAAAGGTCGATTCGTGTTATGTAGGTAAGGCAGTCGGCATGGATACCTCGAGGGCTCACGACATCGTGGAGAATCGCGGAGTTCTGTTGAGCGAAGAGCCCCGCTATGAATAGAATTTCCTTATACGCAATACAAGTTTCCCGCAATAAAATTTTCGCGCGTATTAGAAAAAAATATCTAGTATATGTACTGTTACTTTAAAGAGAGTTACTGTAAATTTATGTTAATATATTCTGCAAGTGCATGCTAATAATAGCTCGCTGATTTATATGCATTTAATATAAAACAAATAAGTTGATAAAGAAAACAAATAATAAAATAATTGTTCCATAAGTAAGAGAGAGCTTTCCCTGGAACTAAAACTTATTAAATGTATTCAAATCGAAAACAAAGGATTGTATCTGTGTATGTGAGGTGGTAATAAAACTTGATAAAGCCGCCTAGTGAAAAATACCACCACATTTTAACGCGAATTTACCGGTTCCGTGTTATATTTCCTACGTGTTTTACCAAACGCGCGGAGAATTTTCGCGTTTTCCATCGAAGTTGCAAGGCCCATTGCTTCCCTCTGCCGGTGCGTGGGATCCGTGAGTTACACGTAGCATGCGACTATAAATTTTCGCGAGTGAACGAGAGCCAGAGCCAAGTAACGAACGATCGAGAGCACTTAGTGAAATAAATAACGCGGAGTGACCTCTTTGTCGCCAATTGTCGAACTTCCCGATGGAAAGTAAATGTTGGAAGCAAGCACTTCACCCCCCTCGATTTAGAGGAATGTTTTCAATCTCAGTACTCTTCACGTGCACTTTGAAGAACGAAAACGTGTTGTACGTATGCTTCTCGTGAGTATGCAACAACCGTTCTTAGCAGAATAAATCATTTGCATTTGCTTCTTCGTCAAACAAGTATTTAAATGAGCAATAAACGCAAGAATTGTATTTCGAAAGATATCGCAAAGTTAATAGAAGTTATAGAATATTTAAAGAATAGCATTCTCTCTTCATTCTTTTCATCTTATCTATATATTAAACAAATATATAGATATAATATATAAAAAAAACAATATGTATATCGCTACATGTACGCATACTCATATGCAAATACAACATGTATGTATAAAATTGAATTTTTATCGGAATAAAAAAGATAGTATTTTTCGAGTTCTAGACGTTTTCGTTTTATTATCTGTCTTGAATATTTATGACCGTTTGCATCATGTAGCAAGCTATGGCAATGTACATGTTACGTATTAAAGGTTTCCTTGTAAAAGAAACGGAGAGGGAAGGGATACACGAATGTGTTTGCTGCAGGATATTTTTGTGGTCGCGCAATAAAGTCACGCCACATCGCAATCTGAATAAATCTAAACGGATAACGAGGACGTGTCATAAACGTAAGACGATGCAGAAGATAGCAGCTTGTAACGAGAGACACATGACACGCTACTAGATCGAGGCTTGTGTGCCTTCACCCATTCGGGCCAACGCAAGCACTTCGCTCATCTGTGCGTTAATGCGCGAATCGCACGAGTTCGTTTGCCAGTCCCGTGTAATAGCTCGTGCATGTATGTAACTGCGTAAATGTCGACTTGGCTCGTCAGCTATATTTTGTAAAATGACTTGAAAAATTTTCACAGAGACTACAGGAATGTCTCTTGTTTGTATAACGAGATTCCGGAAGTAATGGATTACATGGATAGTAAGTCAAGAGCTACATGATAATAAACATGTACTTTTCATGAATGTATCATGAAAATTATGTTTCGTCACAGCCTTGCAAGCAGCGATCGATATCAAAGTATATAGCAGCAGCAAAACTTTTGTGATTAACATAATGTAACATATTTAAACGAAAAAAGTAAGATATTTCATGTTAATTTTCAAGGAAAAATCTCGTTTTATTGTTAAGATATTTTGTATTTGACAAAAAAGCAAAATTTTCACTTGAACTTATCAAAGTTGAATTGTTTCGTTAGTAAAAGTATGAATAATAATCACATGTCTTTTTATCTTACAAAATATATTTTGTCTTGCAAAATATATTTTATGACAATTGTGACGCTAATAAATAAAAGTACCATTTAAAACTGTTATCAGACGTAAATTTATCTCTATTTTTGATACTTAAATATTTTAACATTTTCTACGTAATTTTACATAAATCATATAAATTAATCTATAATATTATAAATATTTCACTGATATTTTATCACGTGACGTGATCAGATTTGTGAAAAATATAAAAGAATACAACAATTTATATGTATAAATTGTTGTATTCTTTTATATTGTAATCTGATAAAGGCGCTTCCAATATCATCGTAGAATTTAAAAAACATATTTAAAATTCAGTAATAATTTTTGTGATGATTATTTTCTCAAGAAGATTTCAGTTCTATATGGCTAGTATACGTATAACATTCATTATATAACGCTCCTAAAGTAACTAACAACCACATTTACGTTTAACAAAATTCTTGCTATGCGAGAAGCTACAATTAATTTATATTCCTGTGACCCTTTAATTACAAAAAGGTAGAGTGTTCTTTTGCGACTTATAAAAATTTAAAGCGATTTTTTTAATCTCGAAGCGCCTCCATATTTTATTCTGCATCACTGGGAACGCAAAGCACGTAAGAATATTAAAATTTTAGCTTGCTGCAATTTGCGCCGGACGAGCGCAAGAGGAAAGAAACTGGAGCAATGACTGGCACAATGAAAATACGGCGAAACTTCGTAGACAGCACACCGTGCTTGCGTCGAAGAAAGTTGAAGCGCTCAATTTGAATACACAGTCAGGCGTATCATATACAGCGAGAACGTGCTTGTAATTTGTATGTGCTTTGCATTATATTAATTTTTATAATGGACGCGAGCGTCCACCTACATTTCGTGAGATGAATCGCACGCGAAGCTTTACGATACAATAGTGGCGCAATGTGATTTCATCCGCGCGCGCTGCATACGATAAACATAGATATAATGTTTGTTATTAGTAATATAATGCATATGTGGATTGTCACGTTCATTTAAATATCTAATAATCGCGCTGGAGGATCGAAAATATTCGATAATTAAATGAGATTCGTATTCCGATAAGTTCTTCTAATTAAATCCAGATGTGAAACAGCTTCTGTGTGAAGCTCATAGTAACAGATTTCATGCAAGGCTTACCCTGTTTCTGATGGATCCTAAATGGACTAAAAGCTTAATACCGTTCAGTAGATATCGAAGCAATCTGACACAATCAGTTTACAGTATACTGCTTCGCATAGCACTCGCAAAGATCATGACGTACTGCGTACGTAATGAAAGAGCTTAGAGGATAATCTGGAAAATTGATACTACACGGAATCTATCAAGAAAATTACATCAAGGTACCGTTCCCTGGTACGTATATTCAATCAATTCGATCGTTACAGCGGGTCTTTTCACAGGCTGTTGGAACGATTATTTCGCTCATTACGTGTATTAAAGGTGGATCTAATTATAAGGTTTCAATGATCCTGGAGTCGTACAAAGAGTGCATCCTCATTGATACTGGGCGATACGCGTATCCGCGTATTAATGTCGCTAATTAATTCGCGAGGTGCAAGCCGCAAGTAATGGGCAGCGTGCGTGCTCGTAACTACACAAGCGGCACGCGGTATTTCACGTCGGCCTGAGTACGACCGCGGTCATGCGCGGCCGTGGCTTCGGTATGAAGCATGGGGTCAATTTGTAACGCATGCAAAAATAAAAAAAAATAAAGGAATGAGCAGCAGTGGTGGCCGTCGTGACGCAGAAGAGCCATGGCCGGTGAAAAAGCGACCGCCGGTCCCCGAGCTGCGCTCGATTCGTTCGAACGCGCTTCCGACCAAGCGCGGATTTCAAGAATCGCGTGCAGCATGCCGAACAAATTCGAGAATGAGGCAGGTGTCGAAGTGTTATCGATTTATTGCGTCGCTGGCGTGGAGAAAGCGCCAGTGGCTGCTCCAGCAGATGAAGGAAAAATCTTTAAATATTCAAACGACATCGGCGAGGAGAGTTTGTATCGTCGTTTGTACCATGATTTATACAGGTGAAAATCGCACGTAAACTGGTAATGAAATCGCACGACTTCAATTAGTAATTTTATTTAATTATTAAAATTAAATAGCAATTTTCAATTGGTTTAATGCAGACTTTAAATTTTATGAAAGAATTCTTCGAGAATTTCGGGATTTTCAAGGAATTTTATTCAAAATTTCAGATAAAATTAGAGAAATTTTTAATGCAGTTTTGAAATAAATTTATTTTATTACATCTTTTAATATTCCACAATACAGTCACAAAGAAAAACCACTTAAATTTTAAATACTAAATATAAAATTTTGAAAAAGTATATTAATATTGAAAAAGTACTAAAAAGAAATAATATTAACTGAATGGCATCTGCTCGCAATAGATAGAGATTGGTTCCCCTTTTTTGAACATTAATATTCTTGAAATGATGAGAGTTAAAAAAAAGATTATTGTGAAGGTCTTTTATAAGATTCACTTTTATGAAAAGATATGATGAAAAAATCAACAATAATCAAGTAATCTACAAAAATACATATTAAAAAATCAAAAATATTAATAAATCAAAGAAATAATTTTGTCAGAAAGAGATAAAATTTAAATTTAAAAGTAAAATTTAAAAGATTTCCCTAAGTACCAATAAAATCTCATGAAAAAAATCCATGATTTACAAGGATAAAAAATTAATTCGCTGAAAATTTTAGATTTTCTCGCCTTTTCCCGTAGTAAACACCCTTTTAATAATGTTGAGGATTTAACACGCCGTGCAAAATATTTTCCAGTAGATCATGTGTAAATATGATTATTTTAAAAAATTATTTAAAATGGGAAATGGCAAGAAATAATTTTCACCTTGTTTTTCAATGATGTACAGTTATTGTTCAATTAAATAGAAAATATGTATAAATGCATTTGCACTCTAACGTGCAAAGAGTTAAAATTATGTTAGAATAATGTTTAAATATACTGCTTGGCGAAAACTGCTCTTATCGAAACATATAGTTAGAGACTTTATTGAGCGCCTCTATTGGGTATTTTTGAATAAAGAAACTTCTGAAGGGGATCGTAGAAGATGCGATGTGCAGCATACTACGTTTAACGAGCATAAACCAGGGCACGCTTAAATCTTTCCGGAGTATGAAGGAGAATTTCCGGCATTCGACGAAAGTTAATAACGCTTCAACCACCAGCAGTGCAACCGTCTAGTTGAGATTTCAGCATTTAAAGCGTCTTTTTAGCATGGCAATCTCTCAGAAGAAAGAAAAAGAGGAACGTTACGCATAAGGAAATCGCATGTGAGGATTAAATTTGACGGAAATTAAAGCAAGAGGCGTATTATTAATAATCAGATTTTCATTTTACATCTTAATTATCAGCAATATTCCGATTTTATCTCTGCACGGTGATCGATTCTAAAACAATATGTATACGCGAAGGCTGTCACAAATTTAAATATTGCACGACAGATGAAATTTCCAATGCTATTGCAACAACATTTGGATCGTAGGGATCAATTTTGGGCAGCGCACAAATATTTTTACTGTCCTGACAGCGGCATCCAATTTCTACTCTCTCGCGGCTCTGCGGCCGGTCCAAGGATTTCCGGCGCATACAAATGCAGATCGTTGGCGCAGATTTTACGAACATCGATCGCCAGGAGCGGGATCGTTCCAGGGATCATATCGGCGTAGAGCTCTCGTGACCCTTATTCGCTTTTACCCCGACGAAAATCCACCGCGCTCTCGAGGACTCCTCTGATATATAGGCACTCGAGAAGACGGCGAGGGGCACGGATGAAACCTCAGGGATGGGAGGAAAACGCGAGTGAGAGAAGTCTGGGAAAAGGGGTTCCCGATATTATCTCCGGCCAGCTCGGGTTTATAGGTTCACGTCGATAGGACACGTCGACGAGGGTGCATCTACACGGGACTCTATCGCTCGTATAAGACGCGTCTCGAGAACGCGCAGGTATCTGTCACGCTCTCAAACGAACGTAAAAATCACTGCCGGTCGCATTCTTGTGCGGGAGTAAGAGAGAGAAAGAAAAAGAGGATTGTGACAACATTGTGGTAGCATCAGGTCTTAAACGATAGATCTCTCGTTCCGGTAGTAATTTTGTGTCTGATTCTCCAATATATTCGCCAAGAGTATTCTTCAACGTTAAACTATGTTTGAGAAAGCGAACGCTACTGTATAATGTGCACTTACGCGCGTGTGTTTGACGTATCCTCTCAGTATCTCCGTTGAAGACGAAATTAACGGGTTTGTCACATTCGCAAGGGGGAAAGAATACAGCTGCTGCCGGCTAGGCAACGACGACGGGAAGAGTGGCTCTCCCTGTTACGCGGCTAACTTAGCTTCCACTCTCGAAGTAGCTTGTGTAATTCGAGATTCAAAAATTCCACTCCTCAGCTATTTCCGCGCAGTTGTTTGGAAGCAGGTCGTAAAACACGGCAAGGTACGGTAAACACATCGGAGTGTCCGACGATCGTACGACCGCCTTAACAAACACCGTATTAACCGGCTCATTGCATTTGCAGTTCAGCTCAACTACGAACCGGACTACGGAGTTGCACTTAAAGACTTTTCGCGGAAGGATATGACGCCGGCGTGGAGCTGAAGCCGACAGCTCGTTTAAGACAATCAGATTTCACGATCCACTTAAGATCGTCATTCAAACAACGTGCAAAAGAGGGAACGAAAGAGCATGCAAAATTAGACGTTCTTCCGCAGCCATAAAGACTGACACATATTCTCTAACAGCTAATTCGATTGGAGTGCGCACTGGTGCATATCAAAGTCGTCGTGGTCGTACACAAATCGACGTAAAGATGTTTAATACAAATAGAAGAAGGTATCGATATATGTATCACTTTGTTTTTGGATTACGTCTTAAACAAAAGAACTAAAAATGAAACTTTTGAAACAAATACAAACTAGAAAATGCTTTCTATCAGAGGATACAATAATTTGTATTATAATATCGTTTCGAAATTTTCGAATAATTAAGTTTTTCGTAAGATAAGCAGAAATGAGCGTTTGATGAGCAACAAAGCCAACATAATAGGGAGTAATACTACATTTTGATTTATTTATAATAAAAGCTTAGTCTTTTGGCTTCTAGGATCTTTATATACATTATTTTAATTAATATAAATAATTAATATAAATCAACAAACAAGTTTTACACCAAAGTTTTCACTTTGATGTAAAATTTGTTTATTTAATTAACCTAATAAATAGATAGATTTCATAATGCTCTACCTTTTACTCTATTGTATATGGTTTTTAATATTTTGTAGTTTGTCTTATCAACAAGTTTACCAGTTTACGATGCACTTTGATTATGTTTAAAACCGCATTATAAAAATAAAGAAATAGAAGAATATAAATAAAACAATTTTAGAATGCTACAAACATGACAAATGATGAATTTCTTCTATTTCTTTTTTTTTAATAATGCGGTTTTAAACATAATCAAAGTGCAATGTAAACTAGTAAATTTGTCGATAAGATAAACTACAAAATATTAAAAACCATATATACAATAGAATAAAAGGCAGATCATTATGAGATCTATCTATTAGGTTAATTAATTAAACAAGTTTTACATCAAAGTGAAAACTATGATCTAACATTATCAATAACAGAATCATTATTGTTTAAATCACGCAATTTGCAAAGTCATAAAAATATTATTTTGGCATTTGAAAAATTTATTTTTAACTAATTTTATATAGAAGTCACAATTCTATGAATTGTGATTTTCATTTCTTTAATTATCGAAGCAAATCATGTTTGATCTGTATTAATAAAGCAACGTTTAGTTAAAAAAAAATAGAGAAATAAAAAGTAATTATTTCAGGAAACTTATGTCAGTATGGGCGACTTTCCTTTACATAAATGAGTTAAATTACTTAATCCTCTACATACTTTATTGTGCTATTTGATAAAATATACATTTTGAGATATTTGCATTACACTTTTACACTTACAAGGAACCGATCCGAGGTGTCCACCTCCGATCTTGACGAGCTTTTAATATGTTATT
>QKQZ01029338.1:0-16933 GCA_003595255.1 Solenopsis fugax | reverse complement strand
ATAAATAATACTTGATAAATTAAATTATCGATAGCTACGGCGTATATACCGCAGTTACCCTACGCATTGTTGATGTCAAATGTTTTAGAATGGTTTGAATCTTCTTACAACAAAAATTATTCGACTTTTTTTCATCAGATGTGCTCACTGTTCTATATTATTGTGCTATTCACATTTTGTTTATAAATTTCATTACTATGTCATTAATGATAAAGAAGACCCAGACCGTAGTAGGATAAAAAAGCTGTTTGAAAAATTTAGTGACTTCGAAAAACATGAGGAGGAAACTGTGTGATTGTAATATGTTTATTTTACGAGTTTAGAAAACGTAATATTTTTTACAAAAATTTCTGTTTTGTTGTGATAACCGTTTACTGTACGGCAAAGTTGACATTAATAAAACATTATGTATAACAATAATTTCTGTAATCCATGTTTTACATACATTACAACCTATTCTGCTCAAACAACAAAATAAAAAAGTCAACAATATAGTAAACCTACTACGCGCGCGCTAACTTACAATCCTCCAATAATATTCCTCCAATTTTTTTTTTCAAATGGGGGTTAGCGAAAAATTAGATCTGTTACATGTGTTTTAGTTTAAGTAGACCTAAACGCGGATATTTTTTTTCACGAAATTCGTGTGTCAACTTCGTACGGTTCCCATGTTAGTTTACACCAGTCGTTTGATACGCGTACCAAATAGAAAATTTGTAATAAATTAACTTAGTTCGATGGCGCTAACAATGACGTATTAGTCTGATACGATCGTATCAGACGTATCGAAAAAAATAAAAATAGTATATGCATCTTCAGCAAACATATAACGCTGTAAACATTTGCTTAGTACGCGTACCAAAGTTATCGGTGTAAACTACGATATAATATTTACCGCTTTAAAACGAACAACTTTTTTTCATATCATTAAGAACAACAGAGATATTCTACAATCGAATCACAAACATCCTATATTTCTAGTTATTTAAATTAATATTTCTATATCCATACTTTTTTATATATTTTTATACGTTTAAATATATTTTATGTCATATACGAGTACCTCCAGTATTTTCTCTCGAATCAGGCGAAAGTGCTGAGATTGCAAAGCTCTTTTCACAAAATTCTCGTCTTCATTCACAAGGTGGAGGAAAGCAAATAGCGCGGGCACGACGCACGAGGACAATTAAGAAAAAAATGTCCACCAGCCCATGAGGAAATGGCAAATATCCTGGCTCGTCTCGGCCGACACCCCGCTTCCGGCTTCGTTTATGACACCTCCTCTCTCACCTGGTCGACATTGTTTCTTTCTTTAAGACGTCGCTAATAACTTAACCGCTCTACGTCTTTTCCACACGCCGCTCTCAATATTTGCTTACCTTCCTTCGTCGAAATGTCCTGCATCGGATTGTACATACAGAGAGGACTCACGAGTTCTTTTAGGGCCGCGTGTCTGGTTCGCGTTCCTCAACTATGATCACATTAAAACGCACAAAACAATTCGTGTTAGGGTATTTCGAGATGAGACAGTATTTTTAGAAATAAATTACATAATATTTGCATATCCATAAGCACTTACGTGATTTTCTTGCGTGTTTTTATTTTTCGTTATAAGAGTAATTGTAAACTGAGACATGTTTAAATGTAGAATAATAATTTTCAAACATTACAAATTAAAAGAAATTTATATTTGTAAAAATATTTTGTTAGTTAATATATTTAATTATTAAATTTATACTTAACATTTGGGTCGGTTTGACCGTCACGCGAATGCCAATATTGGTTAATCTTTTTAAGTGCGGAACAGCGTGAAGCTGGAACTACACTTTTCTAAAATACTTGCATTTTCTTCAAGTTTGATAGTATTTATTTATTAGCTCTAATTTCATAGATGAATTAAAAAATTAGAAAAAATATATTATACGTTGAATACCTATGTACAATACGTATACATAAAGGATGTTTGGATAAGTCGAGACCAAACATATACGTATAGAATGTATTAATGAAGTCAAAGATTCATGTAAACTTATGTCCGAAAATTTATTGAAACGTTATAAAAGTTATAAACAAAGATTTTTATCAATTGTTATAATAATTGCAATAAATGTCCAAAATGTTCTTCCTTCTGCAAGAATGCAGGCTTCTATTCTTTCACAACTAATGATTATCTAATTCTTTCGAATATTCCTTGAATAATTATTATAATTATTACAACAATTGATAAAAATCTTTGAATTATCATAACTTTTTAATAAAGCATTTTCAGACATAAGTTTATGTGAATCACTTTCATTTTTCGACTTTATTAACACATTGCATAAGTTTGTACAGACATTTTACACTGAAAGCATATATATATTTTAATATTTAAGGAATTAATT
Source organism: Solenopsis fugax (assembly GCA_003595255.1). Taxonomy (NCBI): domain Eukaryota; kingdom Metazoa; phylum Arthropoda; class Insecta; order Hymenoptera; family Formicidae; genus Solenopsis; species Solenopsis fugax. The sequence continues at coordinate 14,549 of QKQZ01029338.1, read as the reverse complement.
CTCGTGAAGAGAAATAAAATAGATATCTATATGTTTTATTCCCTATAAATTTTTAGGAAAAAATTGTATGCAGTAAACTCCTTCCTGAAAAAACGATACATTCATGACGAGGATTAATTGTAAATATGTCTGCTTCAAGAAACCAAACAGCTTCTTTGTAGCAATGCGGGAACTCGCAAATAAATTCCAGCTATTCGTTATTGGTACTTAGACTAAATAGAGCGAGAAGTAGTCTATAAATCAACGACTTGAGGTTGTTTATAATAAAGGCGAAGATAAAAGAGAGTAGAGTCTTCGAGATAAATAGGGGTTAGTGACCCTTTCCCGAAGCCCGCTCTCGCTCCCGCTCCCGCAACTGTTACGTATATGCATCTCTCTTTCTTCATCTCGCTCGCAAGAAGCTTTCCTCAAACTGAAACGAAACGGTTTATCGGTCGTAAACTGTTAATTTTAATTGCGAACGAGTATCTGTTGATCGATGTACCAAGGCCCAATATGTTACATGTGAATCTCATGTCAAAAAGAGTATCGGGTAAGCTAAGATTCAGCATAAAATTTCATGTTCTCGAGATATAGATAGTTTAATCACATTTAATCACATTTTGACCAGAAATCAATTGGAAACGTACTCGGTGTTGAATATTTCACTATGTATTCTGTACGTGATGAGATAACTAGATTTTACGTTTTAATAATATTATTAAAATGTGAAATTTAGACATTAGTTTTTTTTATTTCATATAATATAAAGTCGAATTATCACTAATAATGTGTACGCTTTCCTTTTTTTTTTTTTTTTTTTTTTTTCAAATAATGCGTACTGTGTTTTAATTCATTAAGGAGACAATATCGTTTTGTGGGCTGAGAAAAGGCTATTTCTACGAATTTCTTTTTACGGAAACTATGCGGGTGATTGGTTTGAAACTTAATATATGTATATAATAATGCAGATTTCATTAATAATCAGAAATGTAGTCAAAATAATGAAAAATGAATCTCGAGCCTAACGGGCCTGTAGGCGTATTCTGTAACTCTTAACGAGAGTTCGGTATCGTTACAGTATCGTTGCGCAGCTTTTCTACCATGTATAATATCTGCGCAACGACGCTGTAACGTTACCGAATTGTCGCTAAGAGTTACAGAATAGGCCTACTGACATGCTTTTGCGTGTCGACCGCTGCCCTTTCTCTTGTCCTTCGATTCTGAGGAGTCAAGACTTTAAAGAGGTGAAGTAGATGTTTTCAGCTCGTTTTTCTTTCATTAAACCTATTCAAAAATAATATAAAGCCTATTCAACAATATGTTGGGTCATGGTAGAATTAGGCTTAAAACGTCAAATTCAACTCCTGTTTGATTCGATTTCATGGATTCCTTTGGTGTTTTGTTCCTAATCGTCTACAATAAAGCCTTAAGTCGTAAGAAATTGACAAAGCACAATCAATCATTCTTCTGTGAATCGACTATTTTTGGCCAATTTCTTACGGTTAAAGGAACACCTTAAACACACGAGTAGGAGAGACCCCATACGATGTTTCGAACGCTTGCTGTGTGAAGACGGAATGAGATCGGAGATTCGGACAAAAATATCTCATATTCTCCTTACATACAATAATTATACTTTTTAAAAGGAGTGACAATGCCAAATTTTTTTTTTAAAAGTATGACTCTTTAGCTTTAAAACGCCGTATTTTAAAGTTCTTAAAAGTTTTTTGTCGCAAAGATATGATTTTTTAAAGGAAAAGTGGATTTTTTAACAATTTTTCATTTTTGCTTAATGGTTTTTCCTTATAACTTCACAATAAATTATTTTTCGATAATGCCGATTGTGCTGTCACATTTCTGAGATTCTAAACTTTCACTTGAAAAAAAAATGGTGAAAAATATTGATTGTAATCAAAGTTAAAAAAAAATTGAAAAAGTCTCCCAGAAAATGTTTACGTATTTTACAGGATCGGTGTGTTTAAGGGTTAAGTCTCTATTGTAGACGACACATAAGGAAATCGCATGTCTTGGAAGACTTTATTTAAATTTAGGTTTTCCTTATCTGATTCCATTTTGGTCCGGTACGGTTGCTTGGAAAGTTGGTTACTCTTTGTTGGTTACACTCACAGTCATACTCCTGAATGGGTGCCTCTGCGTACAACAAACCCTTCTACTTCAAGGTGGGAACCCATTCGGAGAATGCAAATAATTAAGATAAAAATAATATTCACTTTGTGATTGTTCCACTGTCATACAGTGCTTTTTATTAAAACTTTTGTATTGAACATTTTCTTCCATAATCATTTTTTTCTAAGATATTTGACCGTTACGGAACTTTCTTCCATCAATAAAGATAACGAAATGCAAAAAAATCTAAGTTAATTTCAATTAAAGAACTTTTTTTCGAAGTTTATTACGCAGCATTTATTACGATGATATATACAGCCATTGACAAAATTATTAGGCACCCTTGCTTTTTCTAAATTTCTTACAACTAAATTCTCTATTTGTATGTTGATTTCATGCTACTGACCTTGTGAAAAGGTCGAGTAACTGAGACATATAAGTTTCTTAGAGAAATAACAATATTTACAAAATGATTTAGTGTGCATTTCGACTTCAAATAATACAGACGTTATCGTTTTCTTTTCCTTTTTTTTGTCATTTAAAGAAACATGTCTACGTTCGCAAGTGCAATTCAATTACTGAGCTCAAGAAGGTAATTTTCGAAGAATGGGAGAAAAAATATCACCTGCTATATGCGAACGATTAGTACTTACCTAAAAGGATAGCAGAAGTCAAAAAATAATGGTGGACCAAGCAAATATTACTTTATATAATTATTTAAGAAATAAATGATAACATTTATAAAGATAGTGTTATTTATTTCCTTATAAATTGAAGAAATTGTTAAATAAGTAGGATGCCTAATAATTTTGTCAATGGCTGTAATTGTATTTTTAATCAAAAAACATGTAAAGAAGCAGTGAAACTTTGTCTTTTCTACAGTTTGAAATTAAATTACATATTAATCTAAACATACTTTCTACAGAATATTCTTATAAATTTGTAATGAATATCCGAACTAGCATTTCCTATGAAATCAATTCCGAAAAATGCACCTTGTGTAATCTTTCAAAGTGCATGTAGAATCAAACTCCGACTGTCAACCAACTTTCTCGTGAGAACGGTTAATCCTTTTGACATCAGAAAAAATACGAATGGATTTCGGGGAAAGAAAATGAGACGAGCATGTCAAGTCTGTCGTAGGTCTCTGATGCTCCCCAGCCGACTCATAACCTTTATGGGTTCTTCGTTTTATTACCCATTAACTTCAAAACGCTGATTTAGTGGTTTAGTGAGAAAGTTAAAATTTCGATCGTCTAGTCTTCTTCGCTTCTGATTAAACTTCTTAATCTGCGTCGAGATAAGATTAATGAGTAATTTTAATTTTAATTAAGAGTAATTTTATAACAAATTAATGAGTTGCTAAACTAAAATATAAACGTGATATGTTTATCGTATTTTTAATGTGACGTTTTAACGAGTTTAATGCCAAGTTTATTAGAGGAATTCTTCTATTTCATATAAGATTTAATTTGACAATCGTTTTATTCGGGATAGCCGCATATCGCATTTCGATCACAGGTACGTTTAAACTCATTAGCGCGAACCTGACGCTTCCTGCGTCAAGTAGTTAATAGCGTGTATTCAGCAGATTTATTAGGAAGCTTATGTGACTCACTTTTTAACGATATTTTTCGAATTATTAACGAATTTGTCGAACTCGTCGAAATTCGATGCTAAGCGTAAAATACATTTAAGACGCAGGTTTGGCAATCTACGTATTTGTTTTTTCAGAAACGTTTATGCGATTATTTCCAGAACAAGTTTATTTTCTTTTAAAGAATGTTTTCTATTTTATTTTTTGAACATTTTGATATTATATTAAGATCGAATTATTGATCAATTGCAAAAATTAATTAACTTCTTCGTAGACAAATTTAATTTTTCGTTTAGTTATATTTTATTCGGTTTAAAAATCCATAGTAATTAATCAGAGAGAGAGAGAGAGAGAGAAAGAGAGGAAGTTCAAAGGCCTTTGAGTTAGCATGATTGAGAATAGAATGGATTCGTTTCACGCCTTCCTTTTCGTCGTACAATGTAGTCTTCGAAACTGCAGCGAAATTTCCACTGGCGTGATGTCGTCTTTCTCGTCTTATTTCCCACGTCATCGACGATCGTCTTCTTTGTCTGTGCGCAGACACTGAGTGATAAAGCACAGCTCATTGTCCGTCTGGCTGTTGTTAATTGGGTTAGATCCAGTTTCTTTTCATACATGTCGTGAAATGTCACGAAAATATTGTGGATGTAAAACACTGAAATAAACACAATTTGAGAACGTTATTTTTACACAATAGATGGGATAATTTAGTTATCTGATAATCAATCGAATATACATTTTTAAATCCATGTAGAAGAAAAAGATATTTAAAAAGTGGGAAGTGACAACCTTTAATAGTTATTAGAAAAGATTTTGACTTAATTATTTTTTTATTAAATAGCATTGGATTGCTATCGATTCAGCATTTCATGGATTAATATTAATTTATTACATTTAAATCTTGTATTAAAAAATTTGATTATACATAAAATTTTAGGCTCATCGTAAAATCATAATTTACTGAAGTGGTAATTTCGTCTCTTCTCTTATATTTGTTATGATGATAAAGAACATTATCAAAAATCGCATTTTGTATTCGATGCAAATATAATGACAATGATAATCGACGCGGTAATGCTAAAATGGTTCTCAGGTTCTTCTTTTCGTTTCTTCTTTTCTTTCGTACTGTCTGCACGTGCAAGTGTGTGAAACTACGTATCATGGTCGCGTGCCGTCTCGTATCACCTTATCATCCTTATCACGTTTTATCAGGTTGAGGTAGTAGTTTTGTACGGCACCACGCGCGCGCGTTAAGATACCGAGGTGTCGTTGTGATCACAAAACGTGAATGATTTATCACGATCTATTTGTGGTTTTGCATCGGCTAATCGCCGTATTTATGAGAGATGTATAAACACATCGATCCCATTTCATTAAAATTACGGAATTAACATACGCACTTTTTACTTTATGTAAAAATCAAGTGCGCGATCTTTTCTTTCGAAATAGTGCAAATAACAAGAAATCTTATTCAATTTAATGCGTTTTTTTATTCATTTTTAATTATACTCTTAATTACAGTTTTATTTGTATCATGTCATAGAGAGAGGATATTTTATTAAATAAAATTCAAAGGACTCACGAGATTTAACAAATCAATGAATAAGGGCTAATGAGAGTCAAACGCTGCTGTTAGTGCGTGTTAACAATTTCGTGTTTATTATATAACTACCATTAAATATTTTCGGATGGATGACCCAAAATCGGGTCGAAACGTACGAAAATATTTAATGGTACACAGAAAAAAATGACTATCAAATCAACAATTCATTGTTTCATATATAAGCAAGAATATAAAATCTTCTTGGAAGAATTTGATAATCTTGATTAGACATAATTTGCTTACGTGAAGAAACAAAATTTCTTTATGTTAGCAAATTCTCTTTGAGATTATAAATACTTCCAAGAAGATTTTATATTCTTGCTTATATATGAAACAATGAATTGTTGATTTGATATTAATTTTTTTTCTGTGTAGTTATATAATAAACACGAAATTGTTGACACGCACTAACAGCAGCGTTCGACTCTCATTAGCTCTTATTCATTCATTTGTTGGATATTTTATTCTCATATTGATTTATCCTGTTAGTTCCTTAATAACTAGATATGTATATCGAGACTAAAATATATACTTACTGCTTACCCTCTATATTTAGCTATAAAAAAATCAACGCGATACATCATATACATGATGTAAAATATGGGAATAAAATATCTGTGTGTTTACACACGTTTTATGGCGGCATGCAGATTGCCTCATAGTCAAGTTTATAAGTTTATGCTCTTTTTACATAGATAAAAGAGAAAGAAATTTCTAACATAAGTGATAATGTCAGATGTGTTTCATCTTTCTCCGATTTCTTTTCGAAAACGTTCGAGTCTGTGAGAGCTCTAAAATATTGGACAGAATGACAGAGAAGATTATGGGAATTTGTAACGTAAATATATCTTTAGAAACGTGAATAATTAAAATCATAATGCTTGACATAGCAAATTTTACAATCAATTAACTGTCATAAAAAATTTAATAGCCTTGATTAATATTATTTCTTTACTTTCAAGTCGTTCGATTGTACTCGAAGTAGATTCTCTACGAGTGCTAAAAATTAACACGAAATCGTCAAGGATACGAGGAAACGTAACGTTGAGCAGATTAGCTCTATCTTGAGCCGCGGGATGAATGAGTTACGTATGATTATACAGCGATTGCATTATCTTCTATTTCTACTGCCAGCAGTTATCATAAGCGCGCGTAGTACGGCGAGTGGAGTACACACCGCGATTGCGGGCTTTCTATCGCCTTTTAAGAGTCGCATAGTAGCCTAATCTGCAACAGCAGTCACGGTCGTCGGTGCAGCTTCAGCGGCAGACACTGTGACGGCACTTACTCCGATGGCGAATATAGCGGCGTAAGCAGTTTCGAATGCGACGATTTCGTCATTTTGATTCATTGCAATTTGAATCATCAAAAGATACGAAAACGCTATTCTTATTTTTTTTTTTTAATAAAATTTAAACGTAATAATCTCGTTATCGAAAGTAACATCGCGTTGTACAGGACGTTTGGCGCGTATATCTTTAATATATCTTGGTTATTTAATTTCATAAAAAATTATTAATCACTTAATACTTATTAATCATTTAATATGTCGATTATCATACATGCGATGATACATACGTTTCTCTTTATCACTTTTTATACGTGTCATTTAGGAATAGATGCAGGCACGACTCAATCACGCTGTGAATCATTTTTTACGCATATGAATGTCGAGCGCAGATTATAAATTACGGAACATTACGGTATGCCTCGAGAATATGTCACCCTCGTGTACGATGTGCATGAGAACACCTGGCCTTCCTCTTATCGGAAATAAAGGCAGAGCGCACCCATACCTAAGCCCAACATCATACCTATCCGACGGCCACTTCTCACTTCATCTATCCACAATGCACTCCCTGTTCTTCCAATGTCTTGTAAATGTCTTTATTTTGTCTTGTAAAATTCTAACATGAATAAAAAGGCTATTAACAAAATTATGAAGTATGCAAGAACAGTGTCTTTATTTCTCTTCTTCTCTTTCCTATTCGATTCTGAGATAAAACACGAGTACTCATGCTACATATTTTCATTAGCGTAATTTTTATTTTATCTAAATAAATATATTTAAATTTATCGTTATAAACTATTACAATTACAAATTATAAACTATTAGAAATTTCGTCAGAGACAGTAAAAGAAAGGGGAAGGTGAATAAAAAGAGAAAAGATGAGGGTTCGAGAGATAGAGATAAAGAGGCTATTCAATCTCTGAAAATCTCGTCGTAAACCGCATCGATATATATACGCACCATGTTCGTTCGTATTGCGGATAACAGAGACTGTTTTTGTGGGGGTCTGGAAGATAAGAGCAACCTCTGGCCTCGATGTACAAAACCTCTTCCGCTCGTCCAGTGACTCTGAAACTCGCTCTCGGCTACCGTTCAGGAAAGTGCGACACCATCAATTCTCGCATATATCTCGAGAAGTAATAAATACGTATCGATTCTCATGTTACTGATATTTGATAATTTCTAAGGCATCATATTATTTGCGTATCATTGCAACCGACAGCGCGAGGAATACAGATTCGCGTTCGTAGAAAATGAACGTGAAATAAACAAGATACATTATAAGATAAAATTAATTATTAGTAACAATTAATATTAATGATAAGCGGATCTTGTAAAATATTAATATAAAGAATAATCCGGGGAATTTTTTAATGAGATTTTCATCTACACGAAAGAACAGTTTTGCTGAAGTGTCTAAAAATTTAGCTGGATATAGATCTGTGTGTGTGTGTGTGTGTGTGTGAAAATAATTTTGTTGGATCATTAAAATAATACACGCAAATTAATTGCTAGAACGTCAAAAACGTGCTTTTTGCAATCTTGCAAAATAATTATGTAGGACGCTCATACTGCTTGAGCGTCCTACATAATTATTTTGATTATTCAACAAAATTATTTTCAAATTTGTACCTAAATTTTTAGCTACTTCAGCAAAGCCGTTTTTTTTTTGTGTAGAAATTGTAGGAAGACATATACAAGAGAAAGATAAAATATATTAATTATGAAACTTTATGAATAAAATGGGATATAAGTTAGGAAAACGATATTCGATTAATGTAATATGAGTCACCATAGTTAAGTTAAAGTTGATCGCACGCATTTCTTTGCTGTTCGTGCTGACCATATGTTTGTTTTACTATTGCAACAATGAAGAAAGGTCCTCGCTGCAGCCGTACATGTCCGTCACGTATATTTTCTTCATTGAATGATTAATCGGGGTCGCGCAGCTCTGCATCTCTCCTCGTTATAGATAATATGGGGACGGCTAATTCCTTTCCGCTCTTTAAAGTCTTTTATTCAAAGTTCTTGCACTTATACTTAGTTATTTTACGTCTTGTCAATACATTCAGCATTTTGCATTTTGCACTCTTGTCAAATAAAATCCATGCCAATTAACTAAAACGTGAATATATTTATTATTATTAATATGTGTGAAATAAAATTATTTGTGAGTAAAACAAAACTTTGAGTTACTTCTTAAAGGAATAATTTAGTTACGTTCTTAGAGAAAAGATTTGATCTCTTTAAAATTATTATACATAAATGGAACAATATATTAAAAAAGAAAACAAAATAAAAATTTACTGATGGAATTTATTTAAAGAATTTAAAATTAATTAAATCAAAACAATTTAAAGAATTGCACATCATTTGTGATGCGTAAAGAGTAATCTATAACGGGCAGAACATTATCGCCAGACTACTTTGTATAAACATACATTTTATTTACATTATTTCAGAGGTTGGTCAAAGCGAACTGTACTTGGACCTTTGTACAAAAATATGTTTTTTAATAGGATTCGCCGGGCGGCAACGATAAATAATCCAATGAGCCTGACCTTTCCAATTCGATTAGGTAATGTCAATAAGGTCGGTTCAATGTTAAATGGTCGATATACCGGCTTCAAGGGTGATATTACGGTAGCTGAATGAAGTCGCTAAATTGAATTGCGCATTCCTCGAGTGAAAGATACTTTATCATTTGAATTAAATATGTAAGGATAATTCATAAAAATATATATTAATATTTAAATTAATTTATATATGTGTAATATAAATTATAGATATAATTTAAATATTATTATATATTCTTAAGAATGATTAATATATTTAATATTATGTAAATATATATATAAATTAATATTTTACGCAACTATATAAAAAAGAGTGAATAAAGGTACTAAATAAATTAGGATTACACAAAATAACTTTTGACACTGCAATTCAACAATTGTTTTTTAATTTTATTATTTTTTGGAAGAAAAAATAAAAAAACCTAAAAAAAAAGCAAAATTGTGTAATTTTCATGTTGCACCGAATACTTGATTCATACGGTAATTTGACCAATTTTAAACCAAATTTTCTCTCTTTCTCTTTCTCATTCACCTAGAAATAAGTATTAGTCATAATTAAATGCGCAATGATATCTGAACTTCGTCAGATGAGCAAAGTCATGAGCTAGGATCAGATCGGTTTTACAGGGCGCACGTGACATTCCTGAGGTTTTCCCTCGTGTGTCGCACGTTCATGCGACCGATTACTCAGCGACCGCGTGGACAATCGAGTTACGCATCAGATCGTCACGATCGACCCATATTACATCGTTCGAGGTCAGACAACGGTCTATTAAGAGCGCGAAAGAGCGTACGTGCAGTTTGTCGCATATCGCTTCAATTATTTAAAATATACAAAGAAACTTTAGATTCGATAGACGCATTATAAGATTTAAATAAATAAATAAATAAATAAATTAAATTAAAGCCTAGGATATGTGCTCGTTGGTCCTATAATATGATACGTGAACCCCTCGACAATTAAAAATAATATTTTTATCATTCGAAGAGAGAGAGAACAACTCGTGAAATCATTCTCTTCGTTTCTTTACTCTTATTAGTCTCGTTTCTCCTTCCCCCTCTATTACTCACGCGTTCTCGCTTCTTTGTATATGCACGCAGTGTTCATCGTAGTGCGTGAGTGCGTGTGCCACCACTAATGACGCGTAGAGATAAGAGCACGTGGTTATTTTTGTAACGTACCGGCTAGCAACAGTTTCTCGGTGTCATCACGCAGTGTACCCTATGCCTCTGTCGAATCTCGATCGATTTCAACACTTTCGCGGTTTTTATTGCGCAATTACGCGATCGTGGTTACTCGGGTTGTAAAGTAGAAAGGACATGCAATTGAAACGATTCATCCATTTCAGCTGGTCAGTTGAACCGAAGACTTACTGTTTTGCACGTTACATTCAATTTATAATTAATATTTTACAAACTTACATATGATATCATACAACTCGAGGTGTTAATATTTTAATTCAAAAGAGTTTTTAACTAATTTTCTATTAAATTAGTTAAAAAAAAGATGCATTTTTTTCCGAAAAAAATCGAAAGAAAGAAAGAGAGAGAGGAAGAGATTATTGTTTCCTTTTTTCTGTTACATTTAATATAATTTTTTCTTTTAGGAAAAGATAATAAATTATAGTATGTAAAACTATAATTATCATGCATCAAGAAACAAAATAGAACATTTTTTTAACGGCTTCTGAAATGTTAGATACGATGTTAATGAATACGTTAGAAAACATATCGTTTGTCTTTGAAGAAATTTGTTATGTACGAAAACGTGGACGCGGATCGGTCTACTCCAGATCACACGATATTCAAATGTGTTCAAAATCGGGACACGAGACATCTTAAAAATTAAGGCTGATATTCATAGTCGATTCTTAATTCAAGATTGTGTTGAGCAATGTTTTAAGATGCTAATACACGCTTTCTGATTGGTTGATGTCGTCTTAAGATATTTAAGTCTTAAATATAAGAATTGACTATGAATACCTAAGATATAGCTGTCAATATTTCAACACTAGACTAAGGTAGCCAATTTGGCTCCTCGTAAAATTCAAACACTGCTGTAGCTTTTTCCAATTTTGCTTTTACATGATATTTTTTTGTGGCTTTTCATTATTTCTCACGTTTTTAAAAATTTTGGCAAAAAATTTTTTTAATTATATATTATAGTTGAATATTTATTTAATTGTTTGTCTAGAAGATCGTCAAACCCGATCCTTCTGGTGTTAACCCTTAAACACACTAGAGGGTCTGAGAGACCTTCCTGAAAAAACTTTACTTCCGTGTCATTTTATTTTAGTTGAGCAATGAAGTTAGTCAATCATATCGGTCGATAGGGGAGATATCAAACTTTTTTTTTCACCTAGCTCGAATCTTCTTTCTTATTCCGTTTTCACACAGTAAGCGATCGAATTTTAGGAAGATTTCCAGCAGTGTGTTTAATGGTTAGATCTTAATAGGTGCAGTAAGGCGTAAAAAATTGACCAACTGATAACTTTTCTACGATTAACTACGATTAACTACGATTCTTATATTTAAGATCGTCTGTCATCAACCAATCAGAGAAGCGTGTTAGCATCTTAATATATTACTTAAGATGGTTTTAAAATAAAAATCAACTACGAATATCGGCCTATGCAACTTGTATCGATCATACTTATTTTTCGCGGTTTACAAAATAACTTATGCTTAAAAAGTTAACAAATGGTAATGGATACGATTACGATAATTTGAGATATTCTTTGGAAATGTGTTTTACAAGATTTTATGGCAATTAAATGTACATACACTCTTAATAATTTACCTACATAAAATATTTTGTGTTTTAAATTTACATAATCTGAAACACTGAAAAATTTTGGCACATTAACTTTAATTAGGATTCATATTTCTATAAAAAAAAAACCTGTAAATCATAATAGACTTAATTTTGATTGGTTTTCATAATATCAGCTTAAGATAAAAAATAGCACTAGACTAATTGTTGATAGTTTCGATGTCGTTTAGTCCCATTAAAAGTTCTTTAAAAGTACAAGCTTTTTAAAAGTACGGACCATAGACTAGCACGTGCTTAGCTAAAATTTTTCATAATCTATCAGTTGAGATATCCAATGATTCGTTTGACGGTTATATAGTTTTGATCGGATATGTCGGGGCCACGGAACCAACGTCGCAGTCCACCAGGGAAGCAATCGTCAAGGAGGAGGAGGGAAAAGCAGTGGCGACGATGGCGATAAAGAGCGAGGACGTCATCGGGCACGAAGTCGGCCAGCAGCAGGAGCAGCAACAGCAGCAACAGCAGCAGCAACAGCTGGCGTTTGTGGCGACCGGGGAGGCTGGAGAGGAGAACAGCGGTGTGGGCGTGCTGGAGGCGGGACAGCCGGAAATGGAAAATGGCGCCATGGTTGAGCCAACCGGCGCCGAAGCAGTCGCTATTGCGGTCGCCGCCGTCGCCGCTGCCGCCGACGATCATGCCAACGAGGATCCCAACACCACTTATACCCTTCATGAGCTCGACTACCATCCCACACATATAATCCATGAGAGGTGAGTGAGTCAGGAAAAAAAAATATCCTGATCATATAACAATACAAATATAAAACGTTTGTAGAGCGATGTAATTTAATCGCGTTATTTTTCACCCTTTTATTAATTGCGTCTTGGAACGTCTAGAATCGTTCTGCACCACAGTTTGCATGGAATTTGATTTTAGTTTCTTTATGAACTTCTAAATTTTTATTCTGGAATGATATTTATTATTACGAGTGTCCCCCAATATTGAAAATATTCAGAAAGGATTTTTCAGAATTATAGAGATGAGATTATCATTAACAAATTTGTTAATCGAGAACCCCCCACAAAAAATATTACCATTCAATATATTGACAGACCAAAAGTTAATCAAAAGCTGTTAATCAGTAAATTTCACCGCATGGTAGTTAATGAAAAGAATATCTCTTCTATTTCTCTCTTTAACCCCTGAAGTTTTGGGGGCGGCAATATGAGGGAGGAGCAGCAGCAGCAACAGGTTTCACAACCGCCCCACCAACCGCACCATCAACAGGCGCAACAGTATGTTCAACTTGGAGCAAGAGAAGTCCCGGTTCCCGAGGGAGGGGATAACACGCACCCGACGGAGGCCTCTATCACGACGGAGGGACGACGAGCCAGCAGTCACATGCCTCACTCCACGATGCATCGTTACGGTACCGAGACGCTCTCACCAACCACGACGGACCACCATCACCATCAACAGCAGCATCATCATCATCATTTGACTGAGGTGCATCAGCATACCGTTCTATCGTCCACTCACCGTCACCTGGAGGATCCGCAGCATCATCAAGAAACTAACGAAGACGTGGATCGAGGGGTGAGCAGCATTACCGCGGCCATGAGAGGTGCGCGGGGTGATTATTTAGGTGTACTCTTCCCGAATCTCACTTCGTCAAACACTGCATCCAGTAATGGAGGCAGCAATCATCATCATCATACGTCGCATCATTTGGAAGACGTATTGTCCGAGGAACCTTATCTGCAACATCAGATCCGAGGTGGAGGAGCACCCCCGACTGGCGGCGCTTCTCCATCGGTGAGAACCGTCGGCGGCTCCCCGTCCTCGAGCCATAGTCCGCACGACGATCAGGGTCTCTCGTCGCCACACCGTCAAGCCCAGGAGACCGGTTACAGTCCCACTGATCAGAACAGATTGCAATCTTTTATCCATCTTACGGCTATGCAACCACCGTCGGTACAGACCAATCACGGATTGCAAGAAGCTGACCGCGTGTCCGATCAGCTGTACGACACGATCTACAACGCGCATCACACCGCCGGTACCCCCCATCATCATCAGGATCAACACGACCAAGGTCCCTCCGCGCCACACTCACCCAGCGGCCCACTCTCCAGGTTAGTGACGATCGTTATCGTTATCATTGCGTGACGCGGGCAAATGTGCCAGGTGTGACCGGAATTAACTCTAAAGCCGTCCGATTCTCGTTAGTGACGAAACTTTCTTTCGGTTTTTTGTTCTTAGAAAAAATTCTCATCTCTGAAGGATAAAATTGTTTTAGTGCCGAGAATAGAATAAATCAGTGATGAAACTAGTGCTGCACGCGCCAAATATTTCCGACGTGTCTTTCGAAGCGACGTACAAATGTGCAATTGACGCTTTATCGTTAGATCATTTACAAAAAATTTACAATAACGATGCAATATTAAATTGCATTGTAATGCATAGCATCGTTCGTTGACACCGTTGCGACATGTTTTTCTGCGACACTTGCGGTTATCTCGCATAGAAAATCGTTTCTCTCGAAGTTCGTCATTATTTACCGGGAATTTATTAGTTGCAGTCTTTGAAATATGATATAT